>CM068350.1:2659521-2747021 GCA_034769755.1 Odontamblyopus lacepedii | reverse complement strand
TCCTGAACCCAGACTCACTGGACCAGGACTAAACCAGGACTGAACCAGAGCTCAACCAGGACTAAACCAGGACTAAACCAGGACTAAACCAGGACTGAACCAGAGCTGAACCAGAGCTCAACCAGGACTATAATAGGACTAAACCAGGACTAAACCAGGACTAAACCAGAGCTGAACCAGAGCTCAACCAGGACTAAACCAGGACTATAATAGGACTAAACCAGGACTAAACCAGGACTAAACCAGAGCTCAACCAGGACTAAACCAGGACTATAATAGGACTAAACCAGGACTAAACCAGGACTAAACCAGGACTAAACCAGAGCTGAACCAGAGCTCAACCAGGACTAAACCAGGACTGAACCTGGGCTCAACCAGAGCTCAACCAGGACTAAACCAGGACTATAATAGGACTAAACCAGGACTAAACCAGGACTGAACCAGAGCTGAACCAGAGCTCAACCAGGACTAAACCAGGACTATAATAGGACTAAACCAGGACTAAACCAGGACTAAACCAGGACTAAACCAGAGCTGAACCAGAGCTCAACCAGGACTAAACCAGGACTGAACCAGAGCTGAACCAGAGCTCAACCAGGACTAAACCAGGACTATAATAGGACTAAACCAGGACTAAACCAGGACTAAACCAGAGCTGAACCAGGACTAAACCAGGACTGAACCCGGGCTCAACCAGAGCTCAACCAGGACTAAACCAGGACTATAATAGGACTAAACCAGGACTAAACCAGGACTATAATAGGACTAAACCAGGACTAAACCAGAGCTGAACCAGAGCTGAACCAGGACTAAACCAGGACTGAACCTGGGCTAAACCAGGACTAAACCAGGACAATAATAGGACTAAACCAGGACTAAACCAGGACTGAACCAGGACTAAACCAGGACTAAACCAGGACTAAACCAGGACTAAACCAGGACTAAACCAGGACTGAACCAGGACTGAACCAGGACTAATCTCAGATGTTACTTGATCCATGGGAATCACTGATATCGCCGTGTCTCTCATCGATGTTTGTTCATTTAAAGCAGCATTAGCCTGTACCAAGATGGCGGCTTTGTTGACGCATTTGTTCCAATAGACAGCGGGAGTCCATGTGAGACCTATTGTTCTGTATCTGTGGCAAACAGCATTAGCATTAGCATTAGCATTAGCATTAGCATTAGCATTAGCATTAGCATTAGCATTGCAGATGAGTGTGTTTAATAATGAATGAGTGACGTGGGCACATTTCCATCACTGTCTCCTGATCCAGAATGTTCTGCTGCAGCACAGAGCTACACTCGAGGAGAGGACTGACACATGTCCACAAGTGACTCCCTCGGGAACAATCTGACACAGTTATTCAAGGTTTTTTTGTTTGTTTTTCATTTGTAGGGATGTAATAATAAATATGGTGATATTGTATTGTCAAAGGTCTCACAATAATATCGTGGATCATCACAATACATCGAATCCCAAGTATCAATAGTTCTGATGCAGAAATAGCTAAAATAAACAGAGGGAACTACATAGACCATGATCCTTTGCTCCGTTTCAGTGCAGGCGACATGAAGAAATAACTGTTCTAAGCACTTTTACATCTTCATTCTTTGGATTAAGTCTGTGAAGCGTTTTTAGAGGAAAAAGGAGCAGATTCACAGTTTTATATTGTAATAAATCTGGTACAGTGAGATGTTTATGGTGAAAATCTGGTCCAGAGAGATTTGGATTTCGTTCCATCCCTAATGACAATAAATGGACCAAATGACTGGTCAAAGCATTTTAGAATGTCAGTCTTGTTATTATGTAGAATATCGTAATATCATGAGCTTTCCCACGATATCACAATAAATATCGTGTGACGATATCGTATCGTGAGACTTGGATATCGTTACACCTCTGTTCATTTGCTTTTTTAAATTTGTTTTCGAGTTGATCTAAATATTCGTCTTTTGAATGGGTCTCGACCTCTTCATCTCCATCGTGACGTCATCTCAGATGGGGTTCCTCTAGGCGTCTGTGTGTTTATTAATGTTTAATGATTGAAGACAAGAGTGGCTCAGTGGTTAGAGCACTCACCCACCAACCAGAGGATAAGAGGTTTGAGTTCTGCTTGGACCAAGTTCTGTCTTTGTGTCTTTAGGCAAGACACTTGATACACATTGCCTAGTATGAATCTGCTCCTCTGGCTCTGCTCCTCTGGCTCTGCTCCTGTCTGCTCCTCTGGCTCTGCTCCTCTGGCTCTGCTCCTGTCTGCTCCTGTCTGCTCCTCTGGCTCTGCTCCTCTGGCTCTGCTCCTGTCTGCTCCTGTCTGCTCCTGTCTGCTCCTCTGGCTCTGCTCCTCTGGCTCTGCTCCTGTCTGCTCCTGTCTGCTCCTGTCTGCTCCTGTCTGCTCCTCTGGCTCTGCTCCTCTGGCTCTGCTCCTGTCTGCTCCTGTCTGCTCCTGTCTGCTCCTGTCTGCTCCTCTGGCTCTGCTCCTCTGGCTCTGCTCCTGTCTGCTCCTGTCTGCTCCTGTCTGCTCCTGTCTGCTCCTGTCTGCTCCTGTCTGCTCCTCTGGCTCTGCTCCTCTGGCTCTGCTCCTCTGGCTCTGCTCCTGTCTGCTCCTGTCTGCTCCTCTGGCTCTGCTCCTCTGGCTCTGCTCCTCTGGCTCTGCTCCTGTCTGCTCCTGTCTGCTCCTCTGCCTCTGCTCCTCTGGCTCTGCTCCTCTGGCTCTGCTCCTGTCTGCTCCTGTCTGCTCCTCTGCCTCTGCTCCTCTGGCTCTGCTCCTCTGGCTCTGCTCCTGTCTGCTCCTGTCTGCTCCTGTCTGCTCCTGTCTGCTCCTCTGGCTCTGCTCCTCTGGCTCTGCTCCTGTCTGCTCCTGTCTGCTCCTGTCTGCTCCTGTCTGCTCCTGTCTGCTCCTGTCTGCTCCTGTCTGCTCCTCTGGCTCTGCTCCTCTGGCTCTGCTCCTGTCTGCTCCTGTCTGCTCCTCTGCCTCTGCTCCTCTGGCTCTGCTCCTCTGGCTCTGCTCCTGTCTGCTCCTGTCTGCTCCTCTGCCTCTGCTCCTCTGGCTCTGCTCCTCTGGCTCTGCTCCTGTCTGCTCCTGTCTGCTCCTCTGCCTCTGCTCCTCTGGCTCTGCTCCTCTGGCTCTGCTCCTGTCTGCTCCTGTCTGCTCCTGTCTGCTCCTGTCTGCTCCTGTCTGCTCCTGTCTGCTCCTCTGGCTCTGCTCCTCTGGCTCTGCTCCTCTGGCTCTGCTCCTGTCTGCTCCTGTCTGCTCCTCTGCCTCTGCTCCTCTGGCTCTGCTCCTCTGGCTCTGCTCCTGTCTGCTCCTGTCTGCTCCTCTGCCTCTGCTCCTCTGGCTCTGCTCCTCTGGCTCTGCTCCTGTCTGCTCCTGTCTGCTCCTCTGCCTCTGCTCCTCTGGCTCTGCTCCTCTGGCTCTGCTCCTCTGGCTCTGCTCCTGTCTGCTCCTCTGGCTCTGCTCCTCTGGCTCTGCTCCTCTGGCTCTGCTCCTCTGGCTCTGCTCCTCTGGCTCTGCTCCTCTGGCTCTGCTCCTGTCTGCTCCTCTGGCTCTGCTCCTCTGGCTCTGCTCCTCTGTCTCTGCTCCTCTGGCTCTGCTCCTCTGGCTCTGCTCCTGTCTGCTCCTGTCTGCTCCTCTGGCTCTGCTCCTCTGGCTCTGCTCCTGTCTGCTCCTGTCTGCTCCTGTCTGCTCCTCTGGCTCTGCTCCTGTCTGCTCCTGTCTGCTCCTCTGGCTCTGCTCCTCTGGCTCTGCTCCTGTCTCCTCCTGTCTGCTCCTCTGGCTCTGCTCCTGTCTGCTCCTGTCTGCTCCTGTCTGCTCCTCTGGCTCTGCTCCTGTCTGCTCCTCTGGCTCTGCTCCTGTCTGCTCCTGTCTGCTCCTGTCTGCTCCTCTGGCTCTGCTCCTGTCTGCTCCTCTGGCTCTGCTCCTCTGGCTCTGCTCCTCCTCCTCACACTTCACCTGCTCCTCACACAGACTCAGACCTGCTCAGAGCGTCTGCAGACCGTCCCGGGGCCTCCTCGTAAACTCAGGGACAGAACCGGCCAATCAGAGCGCACGGAGGGGGTGATGTCATCGCCAATACTGCGGGCTAAATAGAGTTCTGCTCAGAGTGCATCTGACAGGTCTTCATGTGCTTCTAATTCTGACTGGGTTTGGTGGTCAGAACCTGTGGTCAGTATTTATCAGAGTTTAACATCGGTTCAGTGGCAGTTCGTGGAAAAAAGCTGAATCGTACTAAAGTGCAGGGCTGGACTGGTCAAGTGAAGATGACTCGAATTAAGAAAGTTTTACCACGATTTGAGTCAATTTCACTTGACAAATAAAGTGATCTGCCCGTGGAATAAGACTTTTTGTACTTAGAATATGAAAATACATCTGGCTACACTTAAAATAAGAAACACAACAACTTTTTACACTTAAAATAAGAAAGAAAATCAAATGTTGCTTGAATTAAGAAAAAAAAAACCCCACGTATTCCACTGGCAGATCATTTGACTTGTCAAGCTGAGTCTGCTCAAATACAGTGAAATGTTCTTAATTTAAGTCATTTTAATTTACCAAGATATTGTTTTTCTCCGTGTGGACTTTTCTCGAGGCACTTTTTCATCTTTACCTCTATAAATTCACCGTGTGTTTGTGTAACAGAAGCGGAAAAAGTACTGAAAATGTAAAAGTAAAAGTAACAATCTAAAAAAAATCTACTAACAGTAAAAGTGGTTTAGTTCCGTTTTAATGAAAAAGTAAAAAAGTACTTCAGTTAAAATGTAATTTAAATAAAAGTTACTTAGTTTATTACAATAAATTATTTACAATATATGCAATTATTTGTTGTAGAAAAGGATGAGTCCTAAATCTAATCCAGCACAAGTTGTTTTAATCAGTTTTTAGGTGAAACGTGCAAACTGTTCAGTACAAACTTTGGACATGTTAAAGACACAGACAGAAGCACACAGGCTCTACACAGCAGCCCAGGCTTTGGCAGATTCGATGTGCAGGTTTTGAACACCGCAGCTCTGACTCGGGGCCAGGCACATGTTGCATTATCATGTTATTCCCTATTTTGCTTTTGAACACAAATAGCTGTTATAATAGATGTGGCCAAGGGTTTCCTTCACTTTCCGCTCGAGAATTATTCAGTGCACCTCTTCTTCTTCTTGAATATCATCCATGACCTCGATCTCTGACTCCAGCATCACCCAAACTGATCCAAGACAGACTGACACTTCTGCACAGTGACTGAACATTCTGCAGTGAAAATGCTGCATGTGCACTTTCCTTTCATTTCCGGCACACTTTTTTTTCTCTATCAACCTGATTTTCCTCAGTAATGAGGGCGGGTTCCAGTGTAATGAAGTCAAATACTTGGGTCAAAATGTACTCGAGTAAAACTACTGAATTACAATATTGTGAGTAAATGTAATTTTAAGTTACTTTCCACCCTTTATAACAAATACCAATTGATAAATAGCAATAGTAGCAGCACATCATACACACAGATTCACTGAACACGTTTAGCCTCATGATGAGAACCAACCAAAAAAAAAGCTGTGCCAGGAGCAGAGGAGCTTCTACCAGTCCATCCCAGAGTAGTAGTAGTAGTAGTAGCATTAGTAGTATCCATCCATCGCTTAATCCAGCTGGGTCGCGATCCTCTGGTCGCGATCCTCATAGCACCTGACCCCCTATGAACCCCTCTGCAGGTGGAGCCCACAGGAGGGTGGACAACATGGTCCTTGATGTTAGTTCAGGTGCTGCATGTTTTAGGTTGATGGGGGAAACCGGAGCACCCGGAGGAAACCCATCCAGACACGGGGAGAACATGCAAACTCCACACAGAAAGGCCCAGGCGACCAGGATGATCAACCCAACCTTCTGCTGTGAGGCCTGCAGTGTTGCTACTAGCAGCACAACATAGTAGTAGTATGCTAACAGTAGTAGTGGTAGTAGTAGAAGTAGCATTAGTAGTAGCATTAGTAGTAGTAGTAGGAGTAGTAGTAGCAGTAGTAGTAGCAGTAGTAGCAGTAGTAGTAGCAGTAGTAGTAGTAGTGGCAGTAGTAGTAGCAGTAGTAGCAGTAGTAGTAGTAGTAGTAGCAGTAGTAGTAGTAGTAGGAGTAGTGGCAGTAGTAGTAGTAGTAGCAGTAGTAGCAGTAGTAGTAGCAGTAGTAGTAGCAGTAGTTGTAGTAGTGGTCGTAGTTTAGGTAGCAGTGGTAGTAGTAGCGGTAGTAGTAGTAGTATTAGTGGTAGTAGTGGGGTAATTGGCGGTAGTAGTGGTATAATGATGGTAGTAGCGGTAATGGTGGCGGTGGTAGTAGTAACGATGATGTAGTAGTGGTAGTAGTAGTAGTAGCGGTGGTAGTGGTGGCAGTAGTGGCGGTAGTAGTAGTAGTGGGGTAATTGGCGGTAGTAGTAGTGGTAGCAGTGGTGGCGGTAGTGGTAGTAGCGGTAGTAGTAGTAGTAGTGGTAGCGGTGGTAGTGGTAGCGGTGGTAGGCGGTGGTAGTAGTGGTGGTGGCAGTGGTGGCGGTGGTAGTAGTGGTAGCGGTAGTAGCGGTAGTGGTAGCGGTGGTAGTGGTAGGTAGTGGTAGTAGTGGCAGTGGCAGTGGTAGGCGGTAGTGGTGGTAGTGGTGGTGGCGGTGGTGGTAGTGGTAGTAGTGGTAGGCAGTGGTAGTAGTAGTGGGAGTGGTGGCGGTGGTAGTGGTAGGTAGCAGTGGTAGTGGCAGTGGTAGTGATGGTAGTGGCAGTGGTTGTGGTAGTAGTAGTGGTGGTAGCGGTGGCAGTGGTAGCGGTGGTAGTAGTGGTGGCGGTAGTAGTGGTGGTAGTGGTAGTGGTAGCAGTGGTAGCGGTAGTAGTGGTAGCGGTGGTAGTGGTAGTAGTGGCGGTGGCAGTGTAGTAGTGGTGGCGGTGGTAGTGGTAGTAGTGGTAGCGGTGGTAGTGGTAGTAGTGATGAGTGGTAGCAGTGGTAGGTAGTAGGCAGTGGTAGTGGTAGTGGCAGTGGCAGTGGTAGCGGTAGTAGTGGTAGTGGTAGTAGTAGGGTGGTGGCGGTGGTAGTGGTAGTAGCAGTGGTGGCGGTGGTAGTGGCAGTCAGTGGTAGTGGCAGTGATGGTGGTAGCAGTAGTAGTAGTAGCAGTAGCAGTAGTAGCAGTAGTAGTAGTAGTAGGAGTAGTGGCAGTAGTAGTAGTAGTAGCAGTAGTAGCAGTAGTAGTAGCAGTAGTAGTAGTAGCAGTAGTTGTAGTAGTAGTAGTCGTAGTAGTAGTAGTAGTAGCAGTAGTAGTAGTAGTAGTAGTAGTAGTTGTAGTAGTAGTAGTAGTAGTAGTAGTTGTAGTAGTAGTTGTAGTAGTAGTAGTAGTAGCAGTAGTAGTAGTAGTAGCAGTTGTAGTAGTAGTAGTAGTTGTCCTTCAGTGTGGCGTGACCCACCGTATCCTTACAGTACACAGGACTTTTTATAGTCCCTAATGAAGTGTGACTCTCTGTAAAACATATACTGTCCAGGATCTGGTCCAGACCGAGTCCTGAGTCCAGACCACAGGCCGGTTCCCATGGTTACCCACAATTAAACCTATTATGGGATTTACAGATTCAACTGAGGACAGAAAACCTCAAAGCTACAAAATGGCTGATGTGGATCGTTTGAGTGATTTGTTCAGTTCAGTGGAGATTACAGTTACACTCACAGTTACAGTTACACTTACAGTTACAGTTACAGTTACACTCACAGTTACAGTTACAGTTACACTCACAGTTACAGTTACACTCACAGTTACATTTATACTCACAGTTACAGTTACACTCACAGTTACACTTACACTTACAGTTACACTCACAGTTACAGTTAAACTTACAGTTACATTTACACTTACAGTTACAGTTACACTTACAGTTACACTCACAGTTACACTTACACTTACAGTTACACTCACAGTTACAGTTAAACTTACAGTTACATTTACACTTACAGTTACAGTTACACTTACAGTTACAGTTACAGTTACAGTTACAGTTACACTCACAGTTACAGTTACACTCACAGTTACAGTTACAGTTACACTCACAGTTACAGTTACACTTACACTTACAGTTACAGTTACACTCACAGTTACAGTTACACTTACACTTACAGTTACAGTTACACTCACAGTTACAGTTACACTCACAGTTACACTTACAGTTACACTTACACTTACAGTTACACTCACAGTTACAGTTACACTCACAGTTACAGTTACACTCACAGTTACACTTACACTTACAGTTACACTCACAGTTACAGTTACACTCACAGTTACACTTACACTTACAGTTACAGTTACACTCACAGTTACAGTTACACTCACAGTTACAGTTACACTCACAGTTACACTTACACTTACAGTTACAGTTACACTCACAGTTACAGTTACACTCAGTTACACTTACACTTACAGTTACAGTTACACTCACAGTTACAGTTACACTTACAGTTACAGTTACACTCACAGTTACAGTTACACTTACAGTTACATTTACACTTACAGTTACAGTTACACTTACAGTTACAGTTACAGTTACAGTTACACTCACAGTTACAGTTACACTTACAGTTACATTTACAGTTACAGTTACAGTTACAGTTACACTCACAGTTACAGTTACACTTACAGTTACAGTTACACTTACAGTTACAGTTACACTTACAGTTACAGTTACACTCACAGTTACAGTTACACTTACAGTTACAGTTACACTCACAGTTACAGTTACACTTACAGTTACAGTTACACTCACAGTTACAGTTACACTCACAGTTACACTCACAGTTACAGTTACAGTTACAGTTACACTCACAGTTACAGTTACACTTACAGTTACAGTTACACTCACAGTTACAGTTACACTCACAGTTACAGTTACACTTACAGTTACAGTTACACTTACAGTTACAGTTACACTCACAGTTACAGTTACACTTACAGTTACAGTTACACTCACAGTTACAGTTACACTCAGTTTGGGCTGTAGAATAAAGAAGGAATGAATCCCCCAAAATAAAATTGCCGCCTGGTCTCAGATAAATGCCTCGTCTGTTCCGTGAGGGAAACAAATAAACGCCCCGGCTCTTCTTTGGTATTTTACAGTATTTTAAGAGAATTTGTTAAATGATCTTGCTGCGTGGACAGATACTTTCACTATTTTTCAGTCATTTTCTGTTTGATTTAAAGGGACAGTTTGGGGTTTTTGACATGAATCTGTACGTCCCCGTCAGCAGAGTCGTGCATCAGCACTGACTGACCTCCCGACAGCGTCCGGTGAGACGAGTTCTTCCGCGGTTTCGGTGCTGTTGAAAATCGTCCGACAAGCTGGTCGGCTGGGGTCATGAAAATAAAGCGTTTTTTTTTCTCAAAACAATATGTGTTCAAAAGAGTGAGACATTTGCGTCACAAAACCGTTGTCCATAAAAAAGTCAGACGCCATGATCCCTCTAAGTCACGGGTGTCAAACTCATTTTGGTCCGGGGGCCGTATACAACCAACTTTGACTCCAAAGGGGCCGGATCAGAAAACTCATGGCATATATACCCCAAAAATAGCAATAAGTCCAAATATTTGTGCAGAGAAACGCAAATCTATTACAGACATTTATTTGATTTGATTTTATTTTACAAAATATTATAATATTATGCTAGGTTAGGTTGTTTTCACAGCAGCATCAGTAGCCTCTTGGCCCCTGGGTGAAAACAGACGGCTGTTTCTTCAGTCCCAGCAATAATTCGTTTATCTTCTGTCTTCTCAATTCTCTGTTCAAGTTATTGTATTTTTCGCAGTGTCTCGTAGTGGTGTTTAAGATCATATTCCTTGAGCGCCGCCACTTGTTGCAAACACACCGAGCACAGGTTTCCCATTCACCTCCGTGAACAAATAAGAATTAGTCCATTTTTCTTGGAAAATCCTGCACTCAGCTCCACTTTTCTTATTTTTGACATTTTGCTGATGAGGGTGTCACGGTCAACAGTCAAAACGATCGTCCTTTAAGAGCGTTTGGAAAGAGGCAGGTCTTCATTTGTCTGGTGGAGGCGCCACGCACAGAAGCACTGGAGATGCTGCTATGCTAAGCTGCACAGAAAATTACCAGAAAAATCTGAACATTTTAAATATTTTAATAGAAAATCAGCCGAGGGCCAGATTAAAGGTCTTGGAGGGCCGGATCTGGCCCCCGGGCCACATGTTTGACACCTGTGCTCTAAGTGTTTGTGTCTTAAATTTTGGGAGTGACCGGAGGCGGCTGAAGATGGGTCAGTCCACCTGGGTTCAGCTCCGGCACAGTTTCGCCCACTCTGTGTTAGTCTGGAGAAACTTGTGGACATAGTTGTGGAGTTGGGTTGTTTGTGTTGATGCGGTGTTTGTGTTTTGGTGAGTTGTGGTGGAATACGCGACAGTCTGGTGCAGTCTCCCATTTCCTTCAGAATACGGAAGTCCTCTGGTGACTGTTTGTTTGTTTATTCCACATATGTAAAGTCACAGGGTCATAAATAATGCACCGCGCACTGACACAGGAGCGTCTCTGAAGTGTGCAGGAGCGCGAGGGAGGAGAGGAAAGATGGAGGGAGGAACATTGTAGTAAAGAGTGGGGAGGAGAGAAACACCTGTCTGTACACGGGGAAAACAATCATTATGCATTTCTTTTAAACAGCACTTGACAATTCAAAATATTCCGAAAGGAGTGTTATGCAAATGCGACTTTTTTTTTTTTTTAGCTTTTTCTCGTGTTATAACCTCGTTCCTTCATCTAAAACATGTCTGAAGAGGTTTTAGATGTCGTCCACGCGTCTTTCTGTATCTACCGTAGTGTTTGGCTCCAGTCAAATGAAGCTCATCGAGGCTAAAATGTCTAAAGTGTCACTGAACTTCATTTGACCAAAGCTTTTTCAGAGTATCAGCGAGAGAAGATGACTGACTTTTGCCCCACATACGGACTGAGCCAGGACTGAACCAGCACTGAACCAGGACTGAACCAGGACTGAGCCAGGACTGAACCAGGACTGAGCCAGGACTGAGCCAGGACTGAACCAGGACTGAGCCAGGACTGAACCAGGACTGAGCCAGGACTGAACCAGGACTGAACCAGGACTGAGCCAGGACTGAACCAGGACTGAGCCAGGACTGAACCAGGACTGAACCAGGACTGAACCAGGACTGAGCCAGGACTGAACCAGAACTCGACTAGAAGGACTAAACCAGGTCTAAACCAGAACTAAAACAGCAGTAAAACAGGACTAAACTAGGACTGAACCAGCACTGAAACAGGACTAACCAGAGCTGAACCAGGACTAAAAAAGGACTAAACCAGGACTAATCTTGGACTTGACAGAGAGAGAACCCCAAGTCCGTGAGCGGGGTGTCCACAAAGTGCAATCGGGCGGCGGCTGCGTTTAGCCCTGTGGGGCGCAGAGCTCTGCCCCGGTCCTTTTGCTCGCAGTCACCCAGTGGTCAGTGGCACCTCTGGGCCCATTCCGACACTCAGAACTGTAACGAGGGGTCGCCTGCTCGGGCTCCTCCCGCGCAATGAATGGGCCCGAACCCAAGGAAGACCCTTGTGATCGGACACTGGAGTTATTTTTATTTTTATTGCTGGCTGATAGGTGGGGGGGGGATGTTTGTTCATTTAAAGCAGCATCACCCTGTAGCAAGATGGCGGCTTTGTTGACACATTTGTTCCAATAGAGTCAACGTGAGATCTGCTGTTCTATATGTATGGGTTGAGCGGGCGCTTAGCAACGCTGTCAATCAAACCCGTTGCTGACGCTGAGGGAAGTGACTTCGGTGAAATAAAAACCCCAGTGTGATGTAGAGCGAGTAATACCAACATTTTAAGACCAAAAAAAGGGCGACAGTAGCTCAGTCGGTAGAACATCTGTCCCGAAAGTTGAAGGTACGAAGGTTGAAGGTTCGAATCCCGCTCTTGACATAAAACATTATCGGTTGAGCGGCAAGACGCTTAACTTACCTTGCCCCCAGTGTCTGCATGAACGGGTGTGTGGTTCCTTGTTGTAAAGCGCTCTTGAAGGTGGAAAAGCGGCGTATAAAGGAAAGAAAATAGTGAGCTGAAGTGGTGGAGCCGTCAAACCTCCGTTCTAACCTGGGACGGTCCAACTACAGCCGCTCTTTCTATCCTGTGTCTCTCAAATGCAGAAGACGTCTCCTCTCCAAAACTCTGGATCATTCACAACTAAATTCTGCTGTTCCTCAGTCAAACCACCATGTTATTTTTTTTACCCAAGCATGCGTCTCTCTGATTGGTTGATCCTCGTGTCAGTTGCGCCCTCTGGAATCATGGCAGGACAGGACACGCCTCCAAACTCGCTCATCTTGGTTTGGTTTTGTTCTATGTGTGCGGTTCTGGCTGGACAGCTAGTGGGTGAAGTGTCTTGCCCAAGGACAGGACAGCGTGTACTCGATTGCACCATGACACACTTTTGCTCCACATCCAACCACACATCTGTCTGCAGCCGAGCATTGTGGGTAACAGTCAGAGGTTTTCTGTCCGACCGAGTCCAGGTTCACTTCTGTTTCTCATTACACTTTAAATGTCTAATATTGAGTTTCATTGTTTTTCCTCAACATTCCAAAGTCCTGGTTTGGCCCACTTCAGACCTGTTTTAGTGCCTGGTATAGTCATGGTTTAGACCTGTTTTAGTGCCTGGTAGAGTCATGGTTTAGACCTGTTTTAGTGCCTGGTATAGTCATGGTTTAGACCTGTTTTAGTGCCTGGTATAGTCATGGTTTAGTCCTGTTTTAGCGCCTGGTATAGTCATGGTTTAGACCTGTTTTAGTGCCTGGTAGAGTCATGGTTTAGACCTGTTTTAGTGCCTGGTATAGTCATGGTTTAGACCTGTTTTAGTGCCTGGTATAGTCATGGTTTAGACCTGTTTTAGTGCCTGGTATAGTCATGGTTTAGACCTGTTTTAGTGCCTGGTATAGTCATGGTTTAGTCCTGTTTTAGTGCCTGGTATAGTCATGGTTTAGACCTGTTTTAGTGCCTGGTAGAGTCATGGTTTAGACCTGTTTTAGTGCCTGGTATAGTCATGGTTTAGACCTGTTTTAGTGCCTGGTATAGTCATGGTTTAGTCCTGTTTTAGTGCCTGGTATAGTCATGGTTTAGTCCTGTTTTAGTGCCTGGTATAGTCATGGTTTAGTCCTGTTTTAGTGCCTGGTATAGTCATGGTTTAGACCTGTTTTAGCGCCTGGTATAGTCATGGTTTAGACCTGTTTTAGTGCCTGGTATAGTCATGGTTTAGACCTGTTTTAGTGCCTGGTATAGTCATGGTTTAGACCTGTTTTAGTGCCTGGTATAGTCGTGGTTTAGACCTGTTTTAGTGCCTGGTTTAGTCATGGTTTAGACCTGTTTTAGTGCCTGGTATAGTCATGGTTTAGTCCTGATTTAGTTCTGGTTTGATGCTTTTTTTAGTCCCTAGTTTAGTCCTTATTTAGTCCAGTTTTAGTCCCTGGTGTAGTTCTGGTTTAGTCCTGGTTTAGCCCCTAATTTAGTCCTGGTTTAGTCCCTGGTTTTATCCTAGTTTAGTCTCTGTTTTAGTTCTGGTTTAGTTCTGGTTTAGTTCTGGTTTAGTCCTGGTTTAATATCTGGTTTTATCCTGGTTAGTCCCTGTTTTAGTTCTGGTTTAGTCCTGGTTTAGTTCCGGTTTAGTCTCTGGTTTAGTCCCTGTTTTAGTTCTGATTTAGTCCTGGTTTACTCCCTGATTTAATCCCTGGTTTAGTCCTGGTTAAGTCCCCTGGATTAGTTCTTGGTTTTGGCCTGATTTAGTCCTGGTTTAGTCCACAGTTTAGGTTTGATTCAGTCCTAATTTGGTCCTGGTTCAGTCCTGGTTCAGTCTTGATTCAGTCCTGGTTTAGTCTTGGTTTAGTCCTGGTTCAGTCCTGGTTCAGTCTTGGTTCAGTCCTGGTTTAGTCCTGGTTCAGTCCTGGTTCAGACCTGTTTCAGTCCTGGTTCAGTCCTGGTTCAGTCTTGATTCAGTCCTGGTTTAGTCTTGGTTTAGTCCTGGTTCAGTCCTGGTTCAGACCTGTTTCAGTCCTGGTTTAGTCCTGGTTCAGTCCTGGTTCAGACCTGTTTCAGTCCTGGTTTAGTCCTGGTTCAGTCCTGGTTCAGTCCTGGTTTAGTCCTGGTTCAGTCTTGGTTCAGTCCTGGTTTAGTCTTGGTTCAGTCCTGGTTTAGTCTTGGTTCAGTCTTGGTTCAGTCCTGGTTTAGTCTTGGTTCAGTCCTGGTTCAGTCTTGATTCAGTCCTGGTTCAGTCCTGGTTTAGTCTTGGTTCAGTCTCCTGGTTTAGTCCTGGTTCAGTCCTGGTTTAGTCTTGGTTCAGTCTTGGTTCAGTCCTGGTTTAGTCTTGATTCAGTCCTGGTTTAGTCTTGGTTCAGTCCTGGTTTAGTCTTGGTTCAGTCCTGGTTTAGTCCTGGTTCAGTCCTGGTTTAGTCTTGGTTCAGTCTTGGTTTAGTCCTGGTTTAGTCCTGTTTCAGACCTGGTTCAGTCCTGGTTCAGTCCTGGTTTAGTCTTGGTTCAGTCCTGGTTTAGTCCTGGTTCAGTCTTGGTTTAGTCCTGGTTTAGTCCTGTTTCAGACCTGGTTCAGTCCTGGTTCAGTCCTGGTTTAGTCTTGGTTCAGTCCTGGTTTAGTCTTGGTTCAGTCTTGGTTTAGTCCTGGTTTAGTCCTGTTTCAGACCTGGTTCAGTCCTGGTTCAGTCCTGGTTTAGTCTTGGTTCAGTCCTGGTTTAGTCCTGGTTCAGTCCTGGTTTAGTCTTGGTTCAGTCTTGGTTCAGTCCTGGTTCAGTCTTGGTTCAGTCCTGGTTCAGTCCTGGTTCAGTCGAGGTTCAGTCCTGGTTTAGTCTTGGTTCAGTCCTGGTTTAGTCTTGGTTTAGTCCTGGTTTAGTCCTGTTTCAGACCTGTTTCAGTCCTGCTTTCGCACTGATTGGAGTCCAGTCTGTTTCTGGTTTACAGTCTTAATCTTGAGTTTCATTGTGTTTCCGTTGCCTCTGCGTGACCCTCTCCTCTGCGCAGACCCACTCTGACTCACGTCTCAGCAGTGGCATAGTGGTTAGCCTGACTCCCCTCGCACCAGACGGTCTGTGGTCCTATTCCTGGCTCCCGCTGCGATGGACCTCCTGATCCTCAATGGGACTTTCCTGTGTAAATAAAAGTGGATAAGTCCGTTTTCATTTCCTGGGTCGTTGCGACTTGAGCACGTTGGCTCAGGTTCTTTTGATTTCCTCCTGGACTTCAGAGTTTATGAGAAACACAAAACGATTTCCTCTGATGGACTTTTGTTAGAGGACAGCGATGATATGAAGGAGCGTGAACAACTGCTCATGTCTTTATTTGTTTAAGATACACATTTACACTAAAGCATTTTCAGATCTCTTCTTATACTGCATGTAGTACTTTGACTGCATGTAGTACTTTTACTTCATGTAGTACTTTTACTGCATGTAGTACTTTGACTGCATGTAGTACTTTTACTCCATGTAGTACTTTTACTGCATGTAGTACTTTTACTGCATGTAGTACTTTTACTGCATGTAGTACTTTTACTCCATGTTGTACTTTTACTGCATGTAGTACTTTTACTCCATGTTGTACTTTTACTGCATGTAGTACTTTTAGATCAGTTGGTGCATAGTGCATTTGTCCACTGATAAGATATCCTTTATTTGTCCCACAATGGGGAAATTTTAGTGTTGCAACGCACAGTTAAGAGAACAGCAAGAAAACAGTAGCAGCAATAGAAGTACAGAATTACTTAAAAATAGACAAACGCTACAAAGATCTATAAAGATAAGATTATAAAATTCTATATACAATAAATTGCTTAGTGATCACAGTGCAGTTTCAGACTGAACACAGTGGCTACAGTTTGTACAATTTAAATAACGTTATATCTTTAAAGTGGCTCCAGTATGTTACAGGAAATAAATACATTTGTAATAGATAGAAAGTGACTGCTGGACATCTTATGTTTTGCACATGGTCACAGTATTGCACGTGGTCACAGTATTGCACGTGGTCACAGTATTGCACATGGTCACAGTATTGCACGTGGTCACAGTACTGCACATGGTCACAGTATTGCATGTGGTCACAGTATTGCACGTGGTCACAGTATTGCACATGGTCACAGTATTGCACATGGTCACAGTATTGCATGTGGTCACAGTACTGCACATGGTCACAGTATTGCACGTGGTCACAGTATTGCACACGGTCACAGTATTGCACGTGGTCACAGTATTGCACATGGTCACAGTACTGCACGTGCTCACAGTATGAGCATCAGATCCACTGACCCACAGGTTGGTGGTGCGTTTCCAGCTCCCACAGATGAATGCTGCTGTTGTGTCCTTGGGCAAGACACTTTTCCTACCTCGCCCTTAGGCTGAATCCCATTTCACCCCTTGGCCCTACCACTTACCCCTACCCCTCCGTTTTGTGCATTCATGTGTAGGGGTGGGGGAAAGTGGTCGGGCTTTATACTCCTCCAAACCAAGATTTTTCAGAGGCACAATCCAAACTGAGGGGTGTGAGCAGTTTCTCAGAGTCACCGGCAAGATCGCTGCTGCCACGACCAAAGAGACCAAAGAAGTTCACAAATTTTCTCCATGATTTATGGTTTAAAATGTGTGATAACCACTGTATTGTTTTAAGTTTAACATTGTTCCAATGTGTAATGGTCATTTTCTTCATAAAATGCACACGAAAAAAATCGCTAGTGCATCGAACAGTGTCATGTTATTTGTGACTTGAGTGATCGGTCGATGCTGGAAGTAAAGTTGTGAATGAATTGCGAGCGTCCGTGCTGCACAGTTGTTATTTGGATATTGTAACCCGAGTAAGTGAAAGAAATATCACTGGTTTAACCCTTAGAG
Organism: Odontamblyopus lacepedii; assembly: GCA_034769755.1. Lineage (NCBI taxonomy): Eukaryota > Metazoa > Chordata > Actinopteri > Gobiiformes > Gobiidae > Odontamblyopus > Odontamblyopus lacepedii. Next base: position 2,730,132 of record CM068350.1, on the reverse strand, counting down.
AAGCTCAGGTCGTGTTCTTTAGAATAGTCTGCGTGTCACTCCGCTCTGACAGTAAACGTACGTAAAAGCTGGCAGAGACTTCTGATGACGTATGTGACTGTTGAAGTGGTGTCCCAATTCGTAGGGGTCGACTCCTTGTTGCTCAGTTTCGAGGGGAAGGGGTATAAATTAGAAATGGGATTGGCCCTTAGTGTCTGCGTACACCAGTGTGTGAATGGGTGAGTTCCTTGCTGTAAAGCGCGTCGAGAGGTGGAAAAGCGCTATATAAAATCGTGACCAGTTACCATTTACCGTCATTTGAGTCCGCTGTTGTGTCGTTGAGCAAGGCACTCCGCCTTACCGCTGTATATGCACGGAGTAAAGCTGACTGCACACTGTGACGACCCTCTACAGCACATGTGTCAAACATGCGGCCCGGGGGCCAGATCCGGCCCTCCAAGACCTTTAATCTGGCCCTCGGCTGATTTTTCTATTAAAATACTTAAAATTTTCAGATTTTTCTGTTAATTTTCTGCACCGTTCAGCATAGCAGCGTCTCCGGTGTTTCTGTATGTTGCGACTTCCACCAGAGCAGCACAAATGAAGACTTTCCTCTTTCCAAACGCTCTTAAAGGACGATCGTTTTGACTGTCGACCGTGACCCTCATCAGCAAAATGTCAAAAAATGAGAAAAGCAGATGCTGAGTTCAGGATTTCCCAAGAAAAATAGTCTAATTCTTATTTGTTGACAGAGGTGAATGGGAAATCTGTGCTCAGTGTGTTTGGAACAAGTGGCGTTGCTCGAGGAATATAATCTTAAACACCACTACAAGACACGGAGAAAAATACAATAACTTGAAGAGAGAACTGAGTTTTCTGATCCGGCCCTTTTGGGATCAAAGTAGGTTGCATACGGCCCCCGGACCTAAATGAGTTTGACACCCCTGATCTACAGAAACCTGGATTCTCGTGATATCAGCGTCTGTCTTGACACACTCCTGCTGTAAACATTTGATTTTTCCTCATGTTCTGCTATTGCGACTCTTCCTCTCATCAGATCCAAAGAGTCGCCGTGACGTTCTACGATCTGTTTCAAGCGAGAGCCGTTCAGACCGTCGCACGTGTGAGTCTGCACAGGTCTAAACACAGAACAGTCCACCGCACTCCAGGTGAACATACTGTGGCCTGTACTGACAAAAATGTGTATTCCACTGACAAACTTCTGCCCACGTCTGAACTGCGGGAGGTGAAATTTGTGGTGATGCTGCTCCTGTGTGTGGGGTCTCAGCTCGTGGTCTGTTTTTCTGCTTTTCTGTTTGAGGTACGCCACTGTGTCTTCTCAGAATGCCCCACAGTATGGCATTTGTCTGTCGCCAGGGAGACAAGCTGATCTGTGGAGAGGCGAATACGACTGGGGTCTCGGGTGTGGGGTTTTCCCTCAGCATTCCAAAGTCCTGGTTCAGTCCTGGTTTAGGCCTGGTTTCATCATCAGTGTATTCCGATGTTCAGTCCCTGGTTTAGTCCCTGGTTTAGTCCTGGTTTAGTCCTGGTTTAGTCCTGGTTTAGTCCCTGATTTAATCCCCTGGTTTCATCATCACTGTATTCCCATGTTCAGTCCTGTTTTAGTCTTCGTTTAGTCTCTCATTTAGACCTGGTTTAGTCTCTGGTTCAGACATGGTTTAGATCTGGTTTAGTCCTAGTTTAGTCCTGATTGAGTCCTGGTTAAGTCCCTGGTTTCATCATCAGTGTATTCCCATTTTCAGTCCCTGTTTCAGTCCTGATTTAGTCCTGATTTAGACCTGGTTTACTCATGTGTATTTGCCATGTTCAGTCCTGGTTTAGTCCTGATTTAGACCTGGTTTAGTCCCTTGTTTCATCATTAGTGTATTCCCATCTTCAGTCCTGGTTTAGTCCTGATTTAGACCTGGTTTAGTCCCTGGTTTAGTCTCTTGTTTCGTCATTAGTTTATTCCCATGTTCAAACCTGGTTTAGTCCTTGGTTTAGACTTGGTTTAGTCCTGGTTTAGTCCTGATTTAGACCTGGTTTAGTCCCTGGTTTAGACCTGGTTTAGTCCCTGGTTTAGACCTGGTTTAGTCCCTGCTTTAGACTTGGTTTAGTCCCTGGTTTAGTCTCTGGTTTAGTCCTGATTTAGTCCCTGGTTTAGTCCCTGGTTTAGTCCTGATTTTGTCCTGGTTTAGTCCCTGGTTTAGACTTGGTTTAGTCCCTGGTTTAGTCCCTGGTTTAGTCTCTGGTTTAGTCCTGATTTAGTCCCTGGTTTAGTCCCTGGTTTAGTCCTGATTTTGTCCTGGTTTAGTCCCTGGTTTAGACTTGGTTTAGTCCCTGGTTTAGTACTGATTTTGTCCTGGTTTAGTCCCTGGTTTAGACTTGGTTTAGTCCCTGGTTTAGTCCCTGGTTTAGTCCCTGGTTTAGTCCCTGGTTTAGTCCCTGGTTTAGTCTCTGGTCTGGTACTTCTGCTTTGTTATTAGTGCTGATTTAATCCTGATTTAATTCTAGGTTCAATCCTTGATTTTGTCCTGGTTTAGTTTAGACTCTAAAGAGATTTTCCAGCTCGTATTTCACATTTAAAAGCAAAAAAAAACCCAAACAATTTCACATGTGCAAAGCAAAATAAAAGCTGGAAGTCACGTGGACAGAACGTCGCTGTGAAGACAAACTTCAGTGGCCCTTCTGGCAGAAAAGTGACGTGGTGCAGCTTTATTCATGGGGTAAAATGTAAACAGTAGTAGTGTGAGGAAGGCGGAGGTGGAGGAGGCGCTCACTACAGTGTGGGTTTTGCAAACGTCAGCCCCAAACCCCAGCAGCACTCACTATTTACATTTGACCTAGATTTTTACTGAAGAGAGAGGAGGAGGAGGAGAGAGGGAGACGAACGGAGGAGAGAGGGGGGCAGGTAAAAGAGAGAGAGGGAAAGGAAGGGGGCAGGAGAAACAGAGACGAAAGAGATGGGGAGAAAGAAAGACAGAGAGGGGGAGCGATGGAAGTAAATGAGGAGGAGAGAGGGAGAACTGAAGAGAGGAGGGGGGGAAGGAAAGAGAAGAGAGATTAGGAGAGGAGGAGGAGGGGGCGAGCGGGGAGAGAGGAAGTCCCCTGACGAAGGGAATGTGGTGAGTGTGAAGCTTTTAGAGCAAAATGTGACAAGAGAGAGAGAGAGAAGAGAGGAGGGAAAGCAGGGGAGAGAGAGACAGAAAAAAGAGGAGAGAGAGAAGAGAGGAGAGCAAGCAGGTGAGAGAGAAAGAGAGAGAAAAGAGGAGAGAGAAGAGAGGAGAGGAGAAAAGCAGGTGGGAGAGAGAGAAAAGAGAGGAGAGAGCAGAGAAAGTAGGTGAGAGAGAGAGGAGAGAGAGCAGAGAAAGCAGGTGAGAGAGAGAGTGAAGAGAGAGCAGAGAAAGTAGGTGAGAGAGAGAGGAGAGAGAGGAGAGGAAGCAGGTGAGAGAGAGAGAAGAGAGGAGAGAGAGGAGAGAAAGCAGGTGAGAGAGAGAAGACAAAAGAGAGGAGAGAAAGTAGGTGAGAGAGAGAGAAGAGAGGAGAGAGACTAGAGAGGAGGGAAAGCAGGTGAGAGAGAAAGAGGGAGAAAAGAGGAGAGAGAGGAGAGGAGGGAAAGCAGGTGGGGGAGAGAGAAAAGAGAGGAGAGAGAGAGCAGAGAAAGCAGGTGAGAGAGAGAGAAGAGAGAAGAGAGAGCAGAGAAAGCAGGTGAGAGAAGAGAGGAGAGAGCAGAGAAAGTAGGTGAGAGAGAGAGAAGAGAGGAGAGAGAGGAGAGGAAGCAGGTGAGAGAGAGAGAAGAGAGGAGAGAGAGGAGAGAAAGCAGGTGAGAGAGAGAAGACAAAAGAGAGGAGAGAAAGTAGGTGAGAGAGAGAGAAGAGAGGAGAGAGACTAGAGAGGAGGGAAAGCAGGTGAGAGAGAAAGAGGGAGAAAAGAGGAGAGAGAGGAGAGGAGGGAAAGCAGGTGGGAGAGAGAGAAAAGAGAGGAGAGAGAGCAGGTGAGAGAGAGAGGAGAGAGAGCAGAGAAAGCAGGTGAGAGAGAGAGAAGAGAGGAGAGAGAGGAGAGAAAGCAGGTGAGAGAGAGAGAAGAGAGGAGAGAAAGCAGGTGAGAGAGAGAAGACAAAAGAGAGGAGAGAAAGTAGGTGAGAGAGAGAGAAGAGAGGAGAGAGAGGAGAGAAAGCAGGTGAGAGAGAGAAGACAAAAGAGAGGAGAGAAAGTAGGTGAGAGAGAGAGAAGAGAGGAGAGAGAGGAGAGAAAGCAGGTGAGAGAGAGAGTGAAGATAGAGCAGAGAAAGCAGGTGAGAGAGAGAGAAGAGAGGAGAGAGAGCAGAGAAAGCAGGTGAGAGAGAGAGAAGAGAGGAGAGAGAGCAGAGAAAGCAGGTGAGAGAGAGAAGACAAAAGAGAGCAGAGAAAGCAGGTGAGAGAGAGAGAAGAGAGGAGAGAGAGCAGAGAAAGCAGGTTAGAGAGAGAGAACAGAGGAGAGAGAGGAGAGAAAGCAGGTGAGAGAGAGAGAAGAGAGGAGAGAGAGCAGAGAAAGCAGGTTAGAGAGAGAGAAGACAAAAGAGAGGAGAGAAAGCAGGTGAGAGAGAGAGAAGAGAGGAGAGAGAGGAGAGAAAGCAGGTGAGAGAGAGAGAAGAGAGGAGAGAGAGCAGAGAAAGCAGGTTAGAGAGAGAGAAGAGAGGAGAGAGAGCAGAGAAAGCAGGTGAGAGAGAGAGAAGAGAGGAGAGAGAGGAGAGAAAGCAGGTGAGAGAGAGAGAAGAGAGGAGAGAGAGGAGAGAAAGCAGGTGAGAGAGAGAGAAGAGAGGAGAGAAAGCAGGTGAGAGAGAGAGAAGAGAGGAGAGAGAGCAGAGAAAGCAGGTGAGAGAGAGAGGGAAGAGAGAGCAGAGAAAGCAGGTGAGAGAGAGAACAGAAGAAAGAGGGAAGAGAGGAGAGCAGAGTAAACGTGTAGAGCGCTCCTGCTCCTGAGCATGTGCAGGTGAAGCAGCAGCTGTAGCTCTGGAGTAGAACCTGCACAGACCTGATCCTCTCTGTACCACAGTCCTGAGAGACGCCGGACGCTTCATCACGACAGACGCACTCAGACTGTTGTGTTTGTGAAGAACGTGCAGAGGGAGGAGCTTTGTGTGTGTGGACGGGGAGAACGTGCAGAGGGAAGAGCTTTGTGTGTGTGGACGGGGAGAACGTGCAGAGGGAAGAGCTTTGTGTGTGTGGACGGGGAGAACGTGCAGAGGGAAGAGCTTTGTGTGTGTGGACGGGGAGAACGTGCAGAGGGAAGAGCTTTGTGTGTGTGGACGGGGAGAACGTGCAGAGGGAAGAGCTTTGTGTGTGTGGACGGGGAGAACGTGCAGAGGGAAGAGCTTTGTGTGTGTGGACGGGGAGAACGTGCAGAGGGAAGAGCTTTGTGTGTGTGGACGGGGAGAACGTGCAGAGGGAAGAGCTTTGTGTGTGTGGACGGGGAGAACGTGCAGAGGGAAGAGCTTTGTGTGTGTGGACGGGGAGATGTCTGTGCTTTTCTCTCGGCTGGATGTCACTAAAGTTCCTCCGACGCTTCAGCCAATCACATCCAAACAGTCGTCATGACGATGTTGATCCCGTTCAGCCGAAGCTGTTCCAGAGGCTCAGAGTCTGGGGTGAGTCTGGTGGAGAGTTTACAAAGTTTACACAAAACATTTCTGGGATCTAGGACACACTTCCTTTAGTGATGTGAATTGCTGCTGAATCGCCCCAACTTCAGATGGGTGTGATTGACAGCTGGATGAGCCAATCAGGGACAGGTATCATCTTTCCATATCAGAACTTTCAGTATATGCCTGCTTATGAGAAAAACAGTAAGGAAAACATTTAACTGAATTTCTGCAGAAACACAGAGTGAAGCACTAAACTGTTCATGTGAGGAGAGAAATGTGATTTTATTCAACAGAACTGAACGCCTCTGTGTCACATACTAATAAAGTCAGACAGCACAGAAATGAACCTTTGCTGAATGTCTTTAGAATGATCTGGAGCTCTACCAGAACAAGAACAAGAGCTCCGCCAGCGGGGCAAAATACGCCCGTACTTTGAATTATTGTATATAGAATTAAGTTAGAATTTGTCAAACCCAGTTAAAGATGAATTGTTGGTGCAGTTTGGAAGTTTGACATTCCTAGGTGAGACGGTTGTCGAGTTAGAGCGCGGACAAGAAATTGTCCACAGACAGACGGACAGACGGACAGCGCCATACCATAATACGTCCCGTCTTACAACGGGCATATAAAAAACCTGAAGTCACATAAAATTTATACCACTGACCTACAGCATGGATCGATACAAAAATATACAATAAAATACACAAATACAGTATACCTTATATATATATCTGCGCATGCCCCACATGTTTTGCCTCTTCATGAAGACAAAGCTTCAAAGACTTCAAAGCTTTGAAGTGTCCACAGACAGACGGACGGACAGCGCCATACCATAATACGTCCCGTTTTATCACGGGCGTATAATAAGAGCACATAGACAAGTACACACCCATGGAGCACTGAGGAACCCACTGAAACACGAAGGGATACACACATATAAGAGCACATGGGAATAGAAAAGAAAGTTCTACCATTTAATGTGGAAAATTGTTATTATCATCATCGTATCAGAATCAGTATCGAGTCTATTTCTCAGTACTGAAATCGGGTTTGTGAATGTCATATTGTGACGACATTATTGACCGGACGGACATCCCCCTGTACAAAGAATATATAACTCAAACAAACGACACTCTCCCCCTAAAGCCTGTGGACTACAGGACAAACAGCTGTGAACGGGAAGTCTTCTTAGAATGTTGTTCCCTCCTCAAAAACTTCACCGTACAATATTTATTGCGATATCGTGGGAAAGCTCACGATATTACGATATTCTACATAATAACTGACATTCTAAAATGCTTTGACCAGTTATTGTCATTCGGGATGGAGTGAAATCCAAATCTCTCTGGACCAGATTTTCACCATAAACATCTCACTGGACCAGATTTATTCCAATATTTTGTGGAGGCACAAAACTGTGAATCTGCTCCTTTTTCCTCTAAAAATGCTTCACAGACTTAATCCACAGAATGAAGATGTAAAAGTGCTTAGAACAGTTATTTCTTCATGTCGTCTGCGCTGAAACGAAGCAAAGGATCATGGTCTATGTAGTTCCCTCTGTTTTTTTTTTTTTTTACTATTTCTGCATCAGAACTGTTCATTTGAGCAAAGAGACTTGGGATTCGATATATTGTGATGGTCCACGATATTATTGTGAGACCTTTGACCAGACGATATCACCAGATTTACGTTATTGTTACATCCCTAATTGTGATAAATAGTGTAGCCCTGGTGCATATTTGAGCCTGAAGCCTAAACCGTCCAAACTCTTCCCTCTCTTGTGCAGGCAGAGCTCCAGCGCACACTTTTGTAACACACATTGTAACACTTTCACACTTCAGCCCTGCTCTTCTCTTAAATCCCTCTTTTCTTCCTCTGCCGTCCGTCTGCGCGGCCCTTTCATTCATTCACCGGGAGGCGCTGGAGGAATAATGGCCGCCGTCTCGAGCGCGCCGGATCTGCGTCGGCGCCGAGTCTAACAGGATTATGCTAATGCCGTATGGAAATGCCCCGCGCTCCGCTGAAGGCACCAAAGAGGCAGCTGCGGGGGGCGGGGCCGGGCCGCGGTGATTGACAGCCGATGCCTGGCTCAGAGGCACGTCGGCACTGACACATACTCGACTATGACAGGTCACAATACGGATTTTACAAAGATCGATTCAACTAAAGATTCAAGAGTTTTGGTAAAGTCATTTTACAACTCTGGTACGCACTGATCCAGCTGTTCGGATACCGATATCGATACTTTGACTTTAAATATCTGCAGACGAGCGATATTAACCGATACCAGTGTAGAGACGCAAAATGATACTTATTTAACTCAAACATTATGAGACATTCTAGGACAAAATCACCCTCTAAATAATCTTATTACAGCCAATAAAAAAACGCCAAAACCGGATCAAATGGAAATAGATTTATAAAAACATTGATATATTTATATGCACCAAAATAACTGCACATATACAAATAAATGTAGAAAATGTCAATGATGTTTCCCGATGTGTTGTGATCTCAGTCTGGACTCAGTCTCTATTTTGACATTAGAAAATTGCAAAAAATCTGAACAAATTTTGCAGCTTCGCCGCGCGTAAACCGTGACAGTTATTTTAAAAATTCAGCTATCGTTTGATGCCCCACTTCTCTAGTTGACGTACGCCGATTTTGACCCCTGTGGGTGAAGCGCCTTCAGAGGAGTTCGTTCAAATGCGACGTGAGCGAAAATGCTGACTCAGCAACTTTTTTATTTCAATCCAAGATGGCTGCCTTCTGGTTTGTCAGGGGGCGTGGCCATAATAATATTTTTTTTCTGTTTTCACATGAGGAATGTCTGTACCGAATTTCGTGAAATAGATGTAAAAAGAAGAATGCAGAAAGTAAAGAAGAGAACAAGAGAGAGAGAAAGAAAGAAAGAAAGAAAAAAGGAAAAAGAATGTTGGAGCAGAGAAAACAGAATGGAGAGAGAAAGGAGGAGGAGTGAAGAGAGAGGGAGGGAGGGAGGACAAATGGATGGACAAGAGAGAAGTAAAAAAGAAAGAAAGACAGACAGAAAGAAAGAAAGAAAGAAAGAAAGAAGGGGAAATCATGATGAGGTAGAGAAAACAGAGTGAAGAGAGAGGAGGAGTGGAGGGAAACACGATGTGTTGTGATCTCAGTCCGGACTCAGTCTCAACTTTTAAAAGGCTGCGTTCAGTCTGCAGCCTGAAGTGACTCAAATCTGATTTTTTCGCCCCTTTGTGACCTGAATCTGATCTTTTAATGACCGTCTGAACCGCACAGATCAGATGTTTTCAAATGTGACACAGGCCACTTGGGTTCCTAAAATATATCTGAACGGACAGGTCACCTTCATCGCACCTACATCCGACCCACCGTTCCTGCTGCCACTGCCCCACGAAACGCCACGGGCAAAAACCTCGTCCTTCTCCCCCTTAAAGCGAATAAGCTGCACATTCTCCGGCTCTGCTACAACAGCAACTTTAAAATCGCCAGTCGCTCCATGCTCTTGTCCATGTTTAGGCGACTTCCGCAAAACCCTGAGCTCACCGCTGTGAACGACGTCGCCCAAAAAAATCTGATTTCACAAAAGAAGCCCTGCAGTTTGAACAGGGCCTAAGTCTCGGTCTTGTCTCGGTCTTGACCCTCAGAGGTCCTTGGACTGGTCTTGGTCTCGATTAGCGCAGTCTTGACTACAACACTGTATATTACCCGAGCGCTGTGTAAATGATCAAGCATCATTAGTACAACACTAACCGTCACCATTCTTCATTTGAGGTTTGGATGGTGAAAGAATGCGATCGCTAAATGGTCGAGGTGTCGCGATATCCAAGTCTCACGATACGATATCATCATGTTATGAACCTCACAGTGTGATATTTATTATCGTGGGAAAGTGCACGATATAGTGGGAGGCTCACGATATTACGATATTCTACATCAGCGGTGTCAAACTCATTTTGGTCCGGGGGCCGTATGCAGCCTACTTTGATCCCAAAAGGGCCGGATCAGAAAACTCAGTTCTCTCTTCAAGTTATTGTATTTTTCTCCGTGTCTCGTAGTGGTGTTTAAGATTATATTCCTCGAGCAACGCCACTTGTTCCAAACACACTGAGCACAGATTTCTCATTCACCTCTGTCAACAAATAAGAATTAGACTATTTTTCTTGGGAAATCCTGAACTCAGCATCTGCTTTTCTCATTTTTTGACATTTTGCTGATGAGGGTCACGGTCGACAGTCAAAACGATCGTCCTTTAAGAGCGTTTGGAAAGAGGAAAGTCTTCATTTGTGCTGCTCTGGTGGGAGTCGCAACGTACAGAAACGCCGGAGACGCTGCTATGCTAAACGGTGCAGAAAATTAACAGAAAAATCTGAAAATTTTAAGTATTTTAATAGAAAATTCAGCCGAGGGCCAGATTAAAGGTCTTGGAGGGCCGGATCTGGCCCCCGGGCCGCATGTTTGACACATGTGTTCTACAGAATATAAAGACTTGACATTATAAAATGCTTCAGTCATTTGGTGCAACATTTATTGTCATCAGGGATGGAACGAAATCCAAATCTCTCTGTACGATATTTTCACCACAAACATCTCACTGTAGCAGATTTATTACAGTATTTGTGTTTAGTCTGGAGTTCCTCAGACCGTGTCCTGATGGAGGGAGAGGAGGAGGGTGAGAAACTGCAGAAAAGAAGTGATTTCGTAATAAATATTTGAGAATGAGAGAACGAGTGAGGCACGTTTGTGTTTTGACCTTGTTCCACTCTGAGTTTGGAGTTTTCTCTGGATTCCTGCGGCCTCAGCACCTGAATGAAGTCTGCCCTCCCTCACTCTCTCTTTCCCTCCACTCCTCCTCTCTCTTCACTCTGTTTTCTCTACCTCATCATGATTTCCCCTTCTTTCTTTCTTTCTTTCTTTCTTTCTGTCTGTCTTTCTTTCTTTCTTTCTCTTTTTTACTTCACTCTTGTCCATCCATTTGTCCTCCCTCCCTCCCACCATCTCTTTCTCTCTCTTCACCACTCCTCCTTTCTCTCTCCACTGTTTTCTCTACCTCATCATGATTTCTCGTTCTTTCTTTCATTCTTTCCTTTGCTCTCTTTCTCTTTTTTACTTCTCTCTTGTCCATCCATTTGTCCTCCCTCCCTCTCTCTCCATTCTGTTTTCTCTGCTCCAACATTCTTTCTCCTTTTTTCTTTCTTTCTTTCTCTCTCTCTTATTCTCTTCTTTACTTTCTGCATTCTTCTTTTTACATCTATTCCCCCTGTCCTCCCTCCCTCATTAACTCTCTCTTTCACTTTCTCTCCACTCTCTCTCTCTTTACTCTCCTTTCTCTACCTCATTGTTCCTTCTTTCATTCTTTCTTTCATTCTCTCTCTTACTTACGTCTCTCTTACTCTTCTTTACTTCCCTCTTGCCCATCCATTTCTCCTCCCTCCCACCTTTTTCTTTTTACTCTGTCTCTCTCTCCCATCTTTCCCCTCTCCTCCTCCTCCTCTCTCTATCTTCACTCCACTGTTTTCTCTTCCTCATCTTTTTTTCTTTCTTTCTCTCCATTCTTCTTTCTCTCTACTTTTTCTCCAATCTCTTCTTTCTTTTTCCCTGTCCTCTTCCTCTCTTCCTCCTTCCTTGCCCTCTGTTTTTTCGCTTACCTCCCTCCTTCCTACCCCGCCACTCTTTCTTTTCTCTTTACCTTTTTTCTTCTCTCTCCTCTTTTTCCCCTCACCTTGATTCCCTCCTTCCCTCTTCTTTCTCTCATCTCTTTCTCACTTCTTCCTCTCCCTCCTCCCTTTCACCCCTCGCTCTTTATCTCCTTCTTCCACCGCTCTCCATCTCTTCCTCCCTCTCTTTTTTCCTCCTTCCCTGTCACCTCTTTCTCTCCCCCTCCATCCCTCCTTCTCTCTCCTCTCTTTTGTTTCATTCATGTTTAACACACAAACCTGCACATTTAGGCTCTAGGAGTTCTTCTCTCAAACAAAAAAAAAACACGGTTCCACTTTGTGATGTCATGTGGTAATACAGGAAGTGCTCCATTGTGTTTTTAAACTCCATTCGTGTTCACTAGAATCATTTGGATGATTTCAGCCGAGGACCTGCTGATCTCTACTGAACTAAAGGTAAAAGGAGCTGTTCACTTGACGGTGAACTCTTTGTGACATCACAAGGTGAAAGAGCGTCTCGAGCTTTGGAGATGTAGACAGACTGATCATAAAGAGTCACTCAAACGTGTGTGAATGAAACAAAACACAGCTCCAGGTCTGTTTTTGAGGAGGAAACTTTATGCCAGGACTTTACAGGAATAGTTCTGGTAATCTTGAATCTGAATTTTCCGTTGGACTCGAGACGTTCTCTGCTCATCGACTGGTCGACTGAAAAGGGGGTGTGGCAAAAGCTCTCAAAACCACCCGCAAGAGGAGCTCCTGCAAAAACTGCGAGTTATGCACAAAAAAGGGCTCGGAAACAATGTCAGCAGCGTCGTGCATCAACACTGACTTTACCTCCCGACACCGTCTGAGCCGAGTTCTTGCCCGGTTTTGGTGCTGATGAAAGTGTCCGGCAAAGTTGGCTGGAGTCACGAAAATAAAGCGTTCAAAAGAGTGAGACATTTGCATCACCAAACCATTGTTGAAAAAGTCAGACCTCATAATGTCTTGGTACTATTTTCTCTCCAGTCACAGTCCGTTTCACTGTGTTTACTGCTTGGAAAATTAACAACAACATGTGTGACGATGTCTGTGACAGGAAAACAGTGAAATGTGTGCAGAGATTCAGCTGGATTTATGTCGTTACAGCCTGGATAATCACAAGTCTGCACCATTAAAAAAAAATCTTCTATAGCTTATACAGGTTTCTATACTTGGCTGTAGCTCTCTGTCACGGGGTCCTCTTCAAAACACTCAGGCTGAGTCGGGATGCTCGTTTTAGGATGTTTTATTCCACAGTGCAGAACAGGAAAACAGGCGCAAAAATGGGTGCAGGAAATATTTACAGTGAAACAGTGGGGAAAAAAAGGTCTATTTAGAGGGCAGGCAAAAAAAAGGTTGACTTCACCTACAAGTCTCTTGGTTTAGCTTTTGCTCCACTCTCTCTTAGTCTCTCAGTCGTTTGCTCGCTCGCTCCCTCGCTTTTCCAGCGAAACACTACCTTCATTGTAGCCAGGACACGACAAGACACGACGAGAGTAGAGACTAGACTGACCCAGGTGCTGAGCGGCAGGGCGCACCTTTATACACCCCTCGCCCCTCCCACCTTACGTAACTCCCCTCTAAAAACTTAAGTAAATCATTTCTACAACTAAATGATTAATATTACTGGGGCCAACAGTTACACATAGAGAATCGCTTTGATCTCACATCCATAAATGCCCGAAAATGGGTTATAAACAAATAAAACACAGTTAATTGTCCAGGCCAGTCACCTGTGGCTCACATGACCCCGGAGCGCGCACAACGGGAGGATTTAAGCTCCTGACGTGGATGTGTCCGGGTTTGCCAGTGCGCACCGGGATGCAACAGCAGCGGCAGCGCGGGGCAAGTAAAAGTCGACCACCGCGGGTCTCTGAAGGACAGCTCCGGCGCCTCCAAGTGCGCACCCCCAGTCGCGGCCGAGAACACGTAAAAGCGAAGTCCACTGCGCGCCCGCACCGCAGCGCCCGCACCGCAGCGCCCGCACCGCAGCGCCCGCACCGCAGCGCCCGCACCGCAGCGCCCGCAAACAAGGAAACAGGTGAGCACGCGTCTTCCCACGCTTTCCCCCGGGGACCGTGCTCTCAGGGACGGACCTGCTCCGTCACACTCTCACATTAGCTCTCTCACGTCGCAGCAGTCAAAAGTCTGAGCACGTAACCACTGCTAAACTACTGAAAAAAGTGTAGGATTCACGCGCGGCTTCACCTGGAAGCAGCGCAGTGATACGACCGGAGAGAAAATAGTACCGAGAGATTGTGAGGTCTGACTTTTTCCCCGTTCACGATTTTGTGACGCAAATGTCTCACTTTTTTGAACACATATTGTACTGAGAAGAAGAATTTTCGTGACTCCAGCCAACTTGCCGCAGCAGCACCGTAACCGGGGAAGAACTCGGCTCACCGGACGCCAAGTCAATTTGGCGTCATGTAGGACCTTTCTAGAGTATTTATACATAAAACTCATGAACTCATGAGTCATAAATTGAATCTTTGCATAAATCCATTGTTTCCTAGTCCTTTTTTTGTACATAAATCACAGTTTTTGCAGGAGCTCCCTTACAGGCGGTTTTGAGAGCTTTTGCCACACCCCCTTTTTAATCGATGAGCAGAGAAAGTCTTTAGTCCAGTGAGAAATTCAGATTCAAGCTCACCAGACAGAGCAGACATTTGGAAACATGCGGATGACGACTTCCGGGGCTCTTACCAACTCTGGGCATGTGATAAAACCGTGGATTCAGCAGCAGCGTCTTCACGACCTGCCAAAGCGTTTCCACGGGGGACGGGGACTCAAGTCGTGTCTTCAGTGTCACAGGCGGCCGGTTCCAACTTCTGCCAGATTAGACATAAAATACACAAATGGATAGGCATTTTATAAAAGAAAAAAAGAATACAGTGACATCTATGAAGAAAACCGGCTCATTTTCTCAGGTTCCCCAGATTTTGTCAGAATTCCTCTCGCCAACAGAACCCAAAGGAAGTCGTCATCCGCGTGTTTCCAACCGTCCGCTGGCTTTGTGATGTAAAAGCGTGATTAGTAGAGGGAACGGGTGATCAGATTTCGTCACAGATCTTCTGAGATGGACTAACTGTGACATTTATCATAAGTAAAAGTGATTTCTTTAATTCCCCCCGATGAGCTCACGTCTGAATCATGATTTCGTAATCTTGCTTTCAGTCACGAAATGCAAAAATCTGTAATTTTTTTTTTCCTTTTTCTTTTTGGCTCTTTTGCACATTCTCCCCGTGTCTGGTTTGCTTCCTCTGTTTTTCCCCATCAACCTAAAATAGACTTGATCCTCAATACTGATTCCAATACCACAGTGATAGTAATCAACACTCTTTAGACAACGGTAGAACTTTCTTTTCTATTTCCACGTTACGTCCGGAGCCTCGTCCAGATTTACACCCCCACACGCTCTGAGGTCAGAGAGCTCCGGCTCCGGCTCGTGGGGCCCGAGACGAGACTTAAAACCGGGGGGGGGGGCTCTGGAACGCTCTGCCCCCCGTGTCCCAACAGCCCCAGAGTGTTTTAAGTCTCGTCTTCGGACCCACTTTTACTTTCTGGCTTTTAACACCGGCTTTTTTAGGCGGTTCTCCGTATCTTTTATTTAATTTTATTTATTTATCTATTTTTCAATTTATTTATTTATCTACTTTTTGATTTTTTTTATTTGATTGATTTATTTTTCTTTTTTTTTTTTTTTAGGAATGCCTTTATATATTGATTTTATTATTTTACTTTGTTCATTTTTTCTTATTTTCCTTTTATCTATATTGATTTCAGCAATTCCTTTGGTTCGGAATATCTTTCGGCCGACTTTTAAAGTGAACTGCTGCGTGAAGCACTTTGGAAACGGTCTTGTTTATAAAATGTACAAATAAAGTCGGATTGGATTGGATAATACTCGTCTGTGTGCTCTTGTTCTGATCCGGCTCCAGATCATTCTAAAGACATTCGGGAAACGCTCACTTCTTTTTTTAGTATCGTATTTAGTCAAAAATACTAGTTTTCAATTAGCAGCTGATTTTCGATACTTCAAACAACCCTAATACAGATCTTGGCTTCTGCAGGTGGTGGAAGCTCTACCAGGAAAGTTCCATAGCGAGTCTTTAATTCATGATTTGAATGAAGAAAAATTAAATCCCCTTCGACTTCCGTTCAGACGTAGACAATCACGTGACCAGTTTTAAGAAATCCACGTTTTAACGCGATGAGACTTTTTCTGATTTAATCCAGTGATGTAAGACAGGTTTATTTTTCCGAATTGCATTTCAAATCGGAAACTCCGGCTTTAAAGGTCCTGTATTACGCTAAATTGACTCTGGTGATGTGTTGTGAGAAGTATTCGAAATTCCAAAATCTGTTTCAGGAATAGTTTTTTCAAAAGAATTTCCTAAACTGATTTCAGAATATCTAAAAATCTTTTTCCATGTCTACAAATCTTTCACTTTTTTTGCACATTCTCCCTGTGTCGGATTATCCACAGACACTGAAGGATGGCTCGGATTCAAATTTTAGTTTAGCTTTATCCTCGTCAAAAATTCCCGTTTTTGATTATCCAAAATTTCATAAATAATCTTGATAATAAGTCAATTTTTTGTGACTTCTTTTTCACACTAGAATCCAAATGATGTCTCCTTTTCACACCTGACTCTATAAAACCTGCTGTGAAACAATAGAGCCTGAGGAGCAGAGCCAGAGCCAGGTTCGCCCGGCGACTGCTCGGAATGCTGCCTTCCGATTGGCCGGTTCCTCCAGGAGCGCTGCGATTGGCCGGAGCGGTGCACACAGTCCTGAACAGCCAGTAATAATTCATGATGTGTTTCCATAAATACAGCTCCAATCTGAGTGCTCCCAGTCACGTACAACCTCTACTGTCATGTTCTGAAGCGTCCCCGTGTGTCAGATGCCCTCCCCCCATGTGTCAGATGCCCTCCCCGTGTGTCAGGTGCCCTCCCCGTGTGTCAGGTGCCCTCCCCGTGTGTCAGATGCCCTCCCCGTGTGTCAGATGCCTTCCCCTGTGTGTCCATGGGGTCTTATTCTGTGTAAAGACCTCCACTGAACCACAGGGGTGAATGTTGAATCTGAAAGAAAACAATATTCATTTTGCACATTTTATGCCACAATTGTGTGGAAATAATGGAGCCACTCTAACACTGAGTCCATTAGTCATGAGTCGGAGCAAGTGAAGATGTGATTTGTAGAATGTGCATCAGAGCGAATGGAGTTTTGATCCAGATTGTTATTTCAGATGGTCAGTGATGAGCCTCTTTAGAGTTTTGATGGGAGACGGAGGAGATCAGTGTTTTTGTGTCAGACGGTCCTGATGAAAAATCCATCTTGTTTAAATTCAGGATAGAAATCCTGAAAGTCTTTTGTTTTTAATAAGACAACATTTAAAAAAAATCACCTTTATATTTGTGTTTTTGAACATGTGCACGGGATAAGCAAAGTCAGTGATTACCTTTTTTAAAAATACATTTTTCCAGAAATTACAGATGTAAAATTAGACTGAAATATGATAAGAACTTTGAATTGGCCCATGTCTCTATAGTGTTGCTTCTATTTAAGCTTTAGTGTGATGATTGAATACTCTGTGTTATATTAAATCACAATATTACGATATTCTACAGAATAACAAGAGTGACTCTAAAATGCTTTGACCAGTCATTTGGTACAACATTTATTGTCATTAGGGATGGAACGAAATCCAAATCTCTGTGCCAGATTTTCACCATAAACATCTCACTGTACCAGATTTATTATAATATTTTGTGGAGGCACAAAACTGTGAATCTGCTCCTTTTTCCTCTAAAAATGCTTCACAGACTTAATCCAAAGAATGAAGATGTAAAAGTGCTTAGAACAGTTATTTCTTCATGTCGTCTGCACTGAAACGGAGCAAAGGATCATGGTCTATGTAGTTCCCTCTGTTTTTTTTAGCTATTTCTGCATCAGAACTGTTCATTTAAACCAGGGGTGTCAAACTCATTTTGGTCCGGGGGCCGTATGCAGCCTACTTTGATCCCAAAAGGGCCGGATCAGAAAACTCAGTTCTCTCTTCAAGTTATTGTATTTTTCTCCGTGTCTCGTAGTGGTGTTTAAGATTATTTTCCTCGAGCAACGCCACTTGTTCCAAACACACTGAGCACAGATTTCCCATTCACCTCTGTCAACAAATAAGAATTAGACTATTTTTCTTGGGAAATCCTGAACTCAGCATCTGCTTTTCTCATTTTTTGACATTTTGCTGATGAGGGTCACGGTCGACAGTCAAAACGATCGTCCTTTAAGAGCGTTTGGAAAGAGGAAAGTCTTCATTTGTGCTGCTCTGGTGGGAGTCGCAACGTACAGAAACGCCGGAGACGCTGCTATGCTAAACGGTGCAGAAAATTAACAGAACAATCTGAAAATTTTAAGTATTTTAATAGAAAAATCAGCCGAGGGCCAGATTAAAGGTCTTGGAGGGCCGGATCTGGCCCCCGGGCCGCATGTTTGACACATATGATTTAAGCAAAGAGACTTGGGATTCGATATATTCTGATGGTCCACGATATTATTGTGAGACCTTTGACCAGACGATATCACCAGATTTACGTTATTGTCATATGATAAAAAGTTATTCCACACTCACTTTCTGCATTTAGAACATTCATCAGCAATTCAGATCGTTCACTTTCTGATGCTTTGACAAAAGATGCAGACATTTTGAATTTGAATGACCTTAAGTTCACAAACAAAACATCTGAAATCAAAATGAGAAAACCACATGCATAAAGACCGCACATTACCTCAGGTTTGTATATTTAACTTCTCTGGTCTGTGGTCAGCTCCTCTGTCTGTTCTGAGGATCATCCGATTTCACACACACATATTGTAGCTCTTAAACTTTCCCTGAGCACTTCCACAGTCGCTCTGGTCCAGAAGAAGCTACTTTTATAAACTCCTCTTCAGTTTTTATGTGTTTTTCCTCCATAAAACTAAAGAGAGAGCCTTAAATCATCGGCCGGACTGTCACATCTGCGCTGTTTTATTTAGGAAACGGTCTAGGCTCTGGTCTGCACTTCCTCCTGTCTCCATGTGCAGAGCATCATGGGAGATTATGTTACATTTATTATAGACTTATTTTATTTTCAGCTCTGTCATTTGGTTTGGAAGAGTTCTGAGCTCTGGCGCGATATGGGACTGTGGGGGAACTGTAAAGAAGCTCATAGAGATCTGAGATGTGGTTTTTCTGGTCACCTGGATCAAGTGGAGTCGGCATTTGTAAAACTCCACCTCTGTTTCCAGTGAGGCATGTGGGCTCTGGAACTCCCTCTGCTGTCAGAAACACAAATGAACAAAAGGAAATGAAACAAATGAAGTGTTTAACTTTAGGGCATGTGAAGGGGTTGTACTTTATTGCCCCCACAGGGAAACGTGTCCTCTGCGTTTGATGGATCATTCAGTGCCGCTGGGGCAGAGGACTCCTCAGTGCAGTGCCAAGACTATCACAGCTGGATCTGACCTATTGCCCACCCAGACACAGGGAGAACATGCAAACACCGCCCAGAAAGGCCCAGGCAACCCAGGGACTAAACCGAGTTCTTCTTGCTGTGACCTTCATGTGAAGTCTAGAGACGGTTTATAGACAAACAGAGCGTTTTTGAGGCTCAGAGAGAATGGATTCATGGAACGTGTATGAATGAAACAACTCCAGGTGGTTAAAAAAGTCAATTGTTCATAATATGTGTCCCAAACTATAATAATTTACTAATCTATGTGGAAATTCATCATCTGCATTTACAAATACCGGCTCGTATGTCCCCATGGCTTGAAAGTCCCAGCTCGAGCGTCCCATTCTCTCAGTGGGAACGTTCTTGTTTCTGGCCCGGCCTTTAGTTGGTTCTGAGTTGGAACCGGTTCTTCGGGGGCCAGTGCCAGGTTTATTTGTGTGGAAAAAGAAAGAACTGGTTCAAAATTTGGCACTGGCTCCGAACCAACACTGGAACTGCCCTGGTGGTAAAGGGGTATAAGTGAGTGTGATGTCACCCATAACGTTCCACGTAATCGAGTCTTTTGGGCTTTGGTCTGTGCAGTGGGAAATCAGCAGAGGGAAGTGTGAGGTGCTTATAAAGATGTTTCCTAACGTTTCCAGACACTAATGAGTGAACCAGGCAGAGCGTTTGGTTTGTTAGACTCGTGGCTGTTGTCAGATGGGTTAAAGTGGAGTTATGCTTCTTCAGTCTGAAACAAATGGGCGTTTTACATGGAAGTTAAGAACTTGCCCCCATCACTACACTAGTTCAGAACTTGCCCCATCACTGCACTAGTTCAGAACTTGCCCCATCACTACACTAGTTCAGAACTTGCCCCATCACTGCACTAGTTCAGAACTTGCCCCCATCACTACACTAGTTCAGAACTTGCCCCCATCACTGCACTAGTTCAGAACTTGCCCCCATCACTGCACTAGTTCAGAACTTGCCCCCATCACTACACTAGTTTGTTGCCTTGACAGACTCACTGCCACAGTGAGATCTCCACCGAGGAAACACTGATCTGTGCCGTTTTTTGGCTCCTGACAGAATTCCACCTCCTCTAGTGACGGACTTTAGCTTCAAATGGGCCGGAGTTACACTTTAATGCGCCTCATAATCTGGTGCGTCTTATAGTCCGAATACTATGGTAGGCTATAGGCATCCCTAATATGTATATAGATGAACTAACTTAGTTTTATAAAAAAAAAAAAAAGTATAATTCATGGGGACTTTCCAGCCTGGGGGACTTTCCAGCTGATTCCCACATTTGCGTCTTTCAGTGGAGCACCCATGTCCAGATCGAGCTCAGGACTTTGCCTTGTGTATTGAGAGAAACATGTAAACTCCTCATTGAAAAGCCCGGGGAACCCACGACCTTCTTGCTGGGAGGCATTTTGTATTCTCTTTTGCTCTGGTGTATGCCCAGTCTCTCCATTTCTCTCTTTTCTCTCACTTTGTCGATCCTTTTTCCTATTTTCTGTTTTCCTCTCTCCATCTCTCTCTTCTTTGACCCTTCACCCTTCTTCCTGCTTTACTTACTCTTCACGGCGCTCTCTTCTTTTATTCCCTATCTCTCTCAAACTCTTTCTCTTTCCTCCTGTACTTCTTCGTCCCTCTCCTCTTTACTTCCCCCTCTCTCTCTCTCAAACTCCCTTCCTCTCTCTCCTTTCTTCTTTACTTCCTCTTCACTGCACTCTCTTCTTTTATTCCCTATCTCTCTCAAACTCTTTCTCTTTCCTCCTGTACTTCTTCGTCCCTCTCCTCTTTACTTCCCCCTCTCTCTCTCTCTCTGAAACTCCCTTCCTCTCTCTCCTTTCTTCTTTACTTCCTCTTCACCGCCCCCTCTCTCTCCTTTCATTCCCTCTCTCTCCCTCCCCCGGCGTTAAAAACTTCCCCGGCGCTGACAGGTGCTTCCAGGTGATGACAGGGCGCAGCTGTTGCCATGGCGACGCTGCCGTTTGGCCCCGGGGCACGCTGGGAGCTGTAGTTCTGTAATGACCCTCTGCAGCGGCTCATTAGGCCTGCGAGAGGCGCCTGTCAATCAAACCGCCCGACGGCTTGTAGTAACACTGTCATTTTGTGTTTTATTTATTTATTTGTCAGGTTCGGCGGTGAACGTGGAGCCGGTTTGGCGCCTCGTGGGTGTTTGTGGCCGGTGGCAGATGCAGGTTTAAAGTGCATATGACAGGATTTCATGTTTGTCTAATTGCGGCTCTGTTTGGTGGACAGGACCTGATTCTGACGGTCCTGAACCACGAAAAGAGGAGCCAGTTCATTTGAAAGAGTTTGCAGTGGTCCGGAGTTCTTCCTCACTGACCTTCTGCGTCCAGAGCGTCCTCATTACTCACCACCGGGAGTTCAGAAGTGTGTTTAACCGCTTTCGGAGACCGGTAGGGGCCGCTACACAGTACAGGATTTTTCCGTCTTTACCTGAGCCTGAGCTGTTGTCTGGGTGCATTTTTTATTTCTTCTTACTATTTGGGATAAGTAGGACCTATTAAGTATAATAACTAAACAGTTTTTATACAGGAAGTATTTTTTGCTCATATGGGAACAATGGGTCGATCTGACTGCGCGACATCAACAGACACCGTTGTTTTAAAAATGTAAAAACACTAAAATGTACAGATAAAATGCATTCAGCTGTTTATTTCGAGCTCTAAACCTGCCAAATGTGACGTAGGTCGACCGTGAGCGGGTTGAGGTTCAGTGGGCGAGGTTAAAAACACAGACAAAGGCCGTGAAACTGTGGTCCAGTTTTCATTTTTTTCTGGTTTTCAATCGTTACAAAAAAAGTGGACGTGCAAAAAGTGCAAGGTACAAAATGGAGGCAGCAGTTTCCTCTCCAGCAGCAGAACCGTCCAGATATTATATATATACACCATACTGTTTTTTCTTGTTTTTGTTGATTTCCCCGCCATTTTTTTCATTGAAATTTGGTGTAATATTGTGATATCAGCACAAGATCGCACAGGCAGAGTCCCTCAATATGGCTGCCAGGTGAAAGTAAAAAAAAAAATTGAATATCATGGTGCTAAGAGGCAAAAATGTAATGTCCTTCTATGAGGCCGCAGGGTCTCAAGAGGTTAATGAATTTTTAAACACGCGACAAAAAGCCCAAACACCACAGACACGAGGAGAACCTGACGATCTCACAGACTGCAGTACAGACATCTGAGGACCACAGGGCGTCGCAGATGATGTCACGAAAGTCAGGAAGTAAAGAGACTCACAGAACCCCGTGAATTTCCCCACTGTGGGACAAATAAAGTGTATCTTATCTTATCTTATCTTCCCTCCACTGACTCTCTGCCAAAATGCCTCAGTTCACGTACAGAAAAAAAGATGACAAAAGTGGATCGACAAACTCCAGCTAAAAACAGGAAGCGCGGAAACGGACGATCCTCGAATTTTCAGTGACCACTTTGTAAGAGTTCCTCCCTGAGCTGCACAGGCTGCACTAGCACTGACTCATGACTTTAGGGAGTGACCGTTCACCTGTCTCTCTTCCCCTAATCTTCCTTTTCTTCTCTCTTCATCCTCTTCTCTCCCCCCTCTCTATCTAACCCTCTTCTCCCTCTCTCACTCTCTGTATGGCTGCCCCTCTCTCCTTCTCTCTTTCTCCCCTCTTTCTCTCTCTCTTCATATTCATGTTAAATCTTCTCATTCATGTTCTTCATGTTCCGAGCTCTCTTCTGCTCTCCCCTCTTTCTCTCTCCCTCTCTCCTCTCTTTCTTTCTCTTTCTCTTCATATTCATGTTAAATCCTCCTGTCGTTCGTGTGCTCGGCTCTCTCCCTCTCTCCTCTCTTTCTTTCTCTTTCTCTTCATATTCATGTTAAATCCTCCTGTCGTTCGTGTGCTCGGCTCTCTCCCTCTCTCCTCTCTTTCTTTCTCTTTCTCTTCATATTCCTGTTAAATCCTCCTGTCGTCCGTGTGCTCGGCTCTCTCCCTCTCTCCTCTCTTTCTTTCTCTCTCTCTTCATATTCATGTTAAATCCTCCTGTCGTTCGTGTGCTCGGCTCTCTCCCTCTCTCCTCTCTTTCTTTCTCTTTCTCTTCATATTCATGTTAAATCCTCCTGTCGTTCGTGTGCTCGGCTCTCTCCCTCTCTCCTCTCTTTCTTTCTCTTTCTCTTCATATTCATGTTAAATCCTCCTGTCGTCCGTGTGCTCGGCTCTCTCCCTCTCTCCTCTCTTTCTTTCTCTTTCTCTTCATATTCATGTTAAATCCTCCTGTCGTTCGTGTGCTCGGCTCTCTCCCTCTCTCCTCTCTTTCTTTCTCTTTCTCTTCATATTCATGTTAAATCCTCCTGTCGTTCGTGTGCTCGGCTCTCTCCCTCTCTCCTCTCTTTCTTTCTCTTTCTCTTCATATTCATGTTAAATCCTCCTGTCGTCCGTGTGCTCGGCTCTCTCCCTCTCTCCTCTCTTTCTTTCTCTTTCTCTTCATATTCATGTTAAATCCTCCTGTCGTTCGTGTGCTCGGCTCTCTCCCTCTCTCCTCTCTTTCTTTCTTTTTCTCTTCATATTCATGTTAAATCCTCCTGTCGTCCGTGTGCTCGGCTCTCTCCCTCTCTCCTCTCTTTCTTTCTCTTTCTCTTCATATTCATGTTAAATCCTCCTGTCGTCCGTGTGCTCGGCTCTCTCCCTCTCTCCTCTCTTTCTTTCTCTCTCTCTTCATATTCATGTTAAATCCTCCTGTCGTTCGTGTGCTCGGCTCTCTCCCTCTCTCCTCTCTTTCTTTCTCTTTCTCTTCATATTCATGTTAAATCCTCCTGTCGTTCGTGTGCTCGGCTCTCTCCCTCTCTCCTCTCTTTCTTTCTCTTTCTCTTCATATTCATGTTAAATCCTCCTGTCGTTCGTGTGCTCGGCTCTCTCCCTCTCTCCTCTCTTTCTTTCTCTTTCTCTTCATATTCATGTTAAATCCTCCTGTCGTTCGTGTGCTCGGCTCTCTCCCTCTCTCCTCTCTTTCTTTCTCTTTCTCTTCATATTCATGTTAAATCCTCCTGTCGTTCGTGTGCTCGGCTCTCTCCCTCTCTCCTCTCTTTCTTTCTCTTTCTCTTCATATTCATGTTAAATCCTCCTGTCGTTCGTGTGCTCGGCTCTCTCCCTCTCTCCTCTCTTTCTTTCTCTTTCTCTTCATATTCATGTTAAATCCTCCTGTCGTTCGTGTGCTCGGCTCTCTCCCTCTCTCCTCTCTTTCTTTCTCTTTCTCTTCATATTCATGTTAAATCCTCCTGTCGTCCGTGTGCTCGGCTCTCTCCCTCTCTCCTCTCTTTCTTTCTCTTTCTCTTCATATTCATGTTAAATCCTCCTGTCGTTCGTGTGCTCGGCTCTCTCCCTCTCTCCTCTCTTTCTTTCTCTTTCTCTTCATATTCATGTTAAATCCTCCTGTTGTCCGTGTGCTCGGCTCTCTCCCTCTCTCCTCTCTTTCTTTCTCTTTCTCTTCATATTCATGTTAAATCCTCCTGTCGTTCGTGTGCTCGGCTCTCTACCTCTCTCCTCTCTTTCTTTCTCTTTCTCTTCATATTCATGTTAAATCCTCCTGTCGTTCGTGTGCTCGGCTCTCTCCCTCTCTCCTCTCTTTCTTTCTCTTTCTCTTCATATTCATGTTAAATCCTCCTGTCGTTCGTGTGCTCGGCTCTCTCCCTCTCTCCTCTCTTTCTTTCTCTTTCTCTTCATATTCATGTTAAATCCTCCTGTCGTTCGTGTGCTCGGCTCTCTCCCTCTCTCCTCTCTTTCTTTCTCTTTCTCTTCATATTCATGTTAAATCCTCCTGTCGTTCGTGCGCTCGGCTCTCTCCCTCTCTCCACTCTTTCTTTCTCTTTCTCTTCATATTCATGTTAAATCCTCCTGTCGTTCGTGTGCTCGGCTCTCTCCCTCTCTCCTCTCTTTCTTTCTCTCTCTCTTCATATTCATGTTAAATCCTCCTGTCGTTCGTGTGCTCGGCTCTCTCCCTCTCTCCTCTCTTTCTTTCTCTCTCTCTTCATATTCATGTTAAATCCTCCTGTCGTTCGTGTGCTCGGCTCTCTCCCTCTCTCCTCTCTTTCTTTCTCTTTCTCTTCATATTCATGTTAAATCCTCCTGTCGTTCGTGTGCTCGGCTCTCTCCCTCTCTCCTCTCTTTCTTTCTCTTTCTCTTCATATTCATGTTAAATCCTCCTGTCGTTCGTGTGCTCGGCTCTCTCCCTCTCTCCTCTCTTTCTTTCTCTTTCTCTTCATATTCATGTTAAATCCTCCTGTCGTTCGTGTGCTCGGCTCTCTCCCTCTCTCCACTCTTTCTTTCTCTTTCTCTTCATATTCATGTTAAATCCTCCTGTCGTTCGTGTGCTCGGCTCTCTCCCTCTCTCCTCTCTTTCTTTCTCTTTCTCTTCATATTCATGTTAAATCCTCCTGTCGTTCGTGTGCTCGGCTCTCTCCCTCTCTCCTCTCTTTCTTTCTCTTTCTCTTCATATTCATGTTAAATCCTCCTGTCGTTCGTGTGCTCGGCTCTCTCCCTCTCTCCTCTCTTTCTTCCTCTTTCTCTTCATATTCATGTTAAATCTTCCTGTCGTTCGTGTGCTCGGCTCTCTCCCTCTCTCCTCTCTTTCTTTCTCTTTCTCTTCATATTCATGTTAAATCCTCCTGTCGTTCGGGTGCTCGGCTCTCTCCCTCTCTCCTCTCTTTCTTTCTCTTCATATTCATGTTAAATCCTCCTGTCGTTCGTGTGCTCGGCTCTCTCCCTCTCTCCTCTCTTTCTTTCTCTTTCTCTTCATATTCATGTTAAATCCTCCTGTCGTTCGTGTGCTCGGCTCTCTCCCTCTCTCCTCTCTTTCTTTCTCTTTCTCTTCATATTCATGTTAAATCCTCCTGTCGTTCGTGTGCTCGGCTCTCTCCCTCTCTCCTCTCTTTCTTCCTCTTTCTCTTCATATTCATGTTAAATCCTCCTGTCGTTCGTGTGCTCGGCTCTCTCCCTCTCTCCTCTCTTTCTTTCTCTTTCTCTTCATATTCATGTTAAATCCTCCTGTCGTTCGTGTGCTCGGCTCTCTCCCTCTCTCCTCTCTTTCTTTCTCTTTCTCTTCATATTCATGTTAAATCCTCCTGTCGTTCGTGCGCTCGGCTCTCTCCCTCTCTCCACTCTTTCTTTCTCTTTCTCTTCATATTCATGTTAAATCCTCCTGTCGTTCGTGTGCTCGGCTCTCTCCCTCTCTCCTCTCTTTCTTTCTCTTTCTCTTCATATTCATGTTAAATCCTCCTGTCGTTCGTGTGCTCCGTCTCTCCATGTTTCATGAATACAGATGGACTCCTGCTTTGGACCTGAGCACGTCAAACATGAGGATTCTGATTACAGCCCCAGGAGAGCACACACCCCCTCCCTCCTACAATACCCACAATGCCCCTGGAGTCCAACCTCACTACCCACAATACCCCTGGAGTCCAGACTACCCACAATCCCCCTGGGGTTCTTTGACACTGGTGCAGATGTGTTAAACCGCTGTTCCAGTCGCTGCACATTATTCATTCTCCACACTCTGGTGTTCAGACTGTAGCCACAGCTGCCCCGGGGCAGACTGAGGCTGTGAACCGGAGCAATCTGCCCCTCCAGCCTCTACCTGCACTCACACACACCACTGTCATACTCGGCCATGTGGGTGAAGAGTCCTGCCCAGTGACACAGTGACACAGAGTCCTGCACGGGTCTGATACCCGCCTGTACCCGTCATACCTCAATCTGCACCCGACCCGTTTTCTGACAGAATTGAAATAAGATTCTGCATCCGATCAACAAATACATACGACACCCGAACCGTCAGACTTGCGTTTAGTCGAGGTGCTGGCCACAACTATAGTCTCCACTCACTCATTTACTTTTTTGCCCCTTGTGAGTCAGTTTGAGCTGCAGGACGTCACGTGCGGTTTGAAAATGAAAGTGGCTGATTTTTCTGCGAATGTGTGCGGCAAAAACATGGATTTTACATTTAATCAAGATTCAAGATTCAAGATTACTGCATTTGTCCCAAAGGAAATTTGTTTTGGACACAAAGGCTGCCACATAAACACTACACATTAAACAAACATGAAACAAGACAAACTTCAACATTCACTTTAACCTCATACAACATCACATCACAGTCCTGCCCTATGGCCTAAGTTCAGCAGAGTCACTGAGATGGGCAGGAATGAGTTTTTATACCTGTTCAGGGGTCTTTTTCTGTTTTTAATGGGTGCTCTATACCGTCGCCCAGATGGTAGCAGCTCATATTGGGAGTGTAGGACATGAGAGGGTCTGAAGTGATCTTTCTTGCTTGTTTGACAACAGTCTCCTCAAACAACTGTTGCAAGGATGGACACTCTCTCACCCCCATCACTTTGAGCGCTGTGTGCACCAGTCTATAAAGTTCAGATTTTGTTTTAACTGTGAGATGACCAAACCACACACACATTCCATATCGTATTATGCTCTCAATAACACCATGATAGAAAACAATCATTATTTTTTGTTCAACACCAAATACCCTCAGTCTTCGCAAGAAATACAGTCTTTGTTGTATCCTGCTACAGACAGAGTTCACATGGACGTCCCACGTTCATTTGGTAAAAACGATGGCATTTGTGCAGTTCACTAAAATACAGCCCTGTTTATTGTTCACACATGATGTTTTATAAACTGCCGATTAGACCTGTGCCTCCTGCATCCGACACAGCACAGCATTTTTCACCCATTTCATTCAAATTTGCGGTTCACCCGTCGGGCGTCCACAGGTACCTGAACCCGTGCAGTGTGGTTCCAGTCTTAGGCCTTGTCCACACGTATCCGGGTATCTGATAAACCGAAGATGTTTTGCTGCGTTTTGACCTGTCATCCACACGAACACGCATCAGAAACGAGTATTCAGGGAAAACTCCGGCCAAAGTGAAGATTTTTGAAAACTCTGTTTATGCCTGTTTGTGTGGACAGAGATAACTGGGGTTTTGCGTTTTAAAACGTCACTGTCTGCGCCAAAAAATATGAATCTGCCCTGACGTCAAACGTGCGACATTTGTTTAGGCGACTGCAAAAGCCAAAGCCAAAGCCAGAGCAGATTATGGACCGGAGTCGTTTCTTCAGAGCTGTGGGAGCATTAATTATTGTGCAGGTGCTATGTACATGTTTAAGTCCAACTACTGCTCCAAGAGCAATAAGATAAGTTCAGGCGGAAGTGACGGCGAAGTGAGGGCTCAATGGAAATAACGCCATCTACAGGTTTGGAATGCGTATGAATGTGGTTGAAAACGCAGATGTTCGGTTATGTGTGGAAGGTATTTTTTTCGAAGACGAGGTGGTGTGGATAAAACTATTTTTATAAACGGAGGGGGATAAACGGAGGGGGGGAAATGTTCGGTTTTAAAAATACCCGGCTACGTGTGGACATGGCCTTAGTACTATGGAACCTGCTCACATCAAACTGATACGTGCAACAGATTAAATTGAGTTTTACACAATTAAGAATAATGAAAAAGGGCGGGACATCATGATGAGTATTTGAATCTGATTGGTCAAAGGGTCAGGGCCAAACAAGTGGAGAAACTGCATTTGTGGAGGGAAAGATGAGCTTTTCTCTCCACTGGATTTAAATAAAACGCCTCTGCACAATTTTCACAAACTAAATATCCGGGTTTGTGTCGTTGGGACTTCACTTTTGGCCAAACTCCAGCGCTGCCCTGTGATTGGTCTGATCCACTCATGGCCAGGTCCAATCAGAGCACTGCAGTCAGGCCGGACGAGAAGGATTTTGTTTTTGTTTTTTCTTTTTTAATAAAAAAGATGCTGACTATTTACTATTTACTAGTTACTATTTAACTTAACCTTGATTAAAAAAATAAAAATAAATAAGTTAATAACTCACATTAAATATTCATCCAAATACTTCCCACGGCTCTGCTCTGGTGTCACCGTCACGCATCTCAACAGCCTCAGTAAACGGTCATTTTTCCCAGAATGCCGTGGGCCCGGTCCTGGGTTTAGGTAAGTGCTCTCTGCGGCGCTGTTTACGTGGGGTCTCCTGCAAAGCCTGATGGGAGTTGGAGTGTGGGGGGTGCTTATGTATTCATGAAACTCCACAGGAAGTGACAACAAGCCCCGCCCACCTCGGGGACGCGCAGGTCAAAGTCGAGAGGAGGGAAAAACAGGGAAGAGGAGGGAAGAGGAGGGAAAAAGAGGGAAGAGGAGGGAAGAGGAGGGAAAAAGAGGGAAGAGATGGGAAAAAGAGGGAAGAGGAGGGAAAAAGAGGGAAGAGGAGGGAAAAAGAGGGAAGAGTAGGGAAAAAGAGGGAAGAAGAGGAGGGAAGAGGAGGGAAAAAGAGGGAAGAGGAGGGAAAAAGAGGGAAGAGGAGGGAAAAAGAGAGAAGAGATGGGAAAAAGAGGGAAGAGGAGGGAAAAAGAGGGAAGAGGAGGGAAAAAGAGGGAAGAGGAGGGAAAAAGAGGGAAGAGGAGGGAAAAAGAGGGAAGAGGAGGGAAAAAGAGGGAAGAGATGGGAAAAAGAGGGAAGAGGAGGGAAAAAGAGGGAAGAGGAGGGAAAAGAAGGGAAAATGAGGGAATAGGAGGTAAAAAGAGGGAAGAGGAGGGAAAAAGAGGGACGAGATGGGAATAAGAGGGAAGAGGAGGGAAAAAGAGGGAAGAGGAGGGAAAAAGAGGGAAGAGGAGGGAAAAAGAGGGACGAGGAGGGAAAAAGAGGGACGAGGAGGGAAAAAGAGGGAAGAGGAGGGAAAAAGAGGGAAGAGGAGGGAAAAAGAGGGCAGAGGAGGGAAAAGAAGGGAAAAAGAGGGAAGAGGAGGTAAAAAGAGGGAAGAGGAGGGAAAAAGAGGGAAGAGATGGGAAAAAGAGGGAAGAGGAGGGAAAAAGAGGGAAGAGGAGGGAAAAAGAGGGAAGAGGAGGGACGAGGAGGGAAAAAGAGGGAAGAGGAGGGAATAAGAGGGAAGAGGAGGGAAAAAGGGAAGAGGAGGGATTAAGAGGGAGGAGATGGGAAAAAGAGGGAAGAGGAGGGAAAAAGGGAAGAGGAGGGAAAAAGAGGGAAGAGATGGGAAAAAGAGGGAAGAGGAGGGGAAAAGAGGGAAGAGGAGGGAAGCGGAGGGAAAAAGAGGGAAGAGATGGGAAAAAGAGGGAAGAGGAGGGAAAAAGAGGGAAGAGATGGGAAAAAGAGGGAAGAGGAGGGAAAAAGAGGGTAGAGGAGGGAAAAAGAGGGAAGAGATGGGAAAAAGAGGGAAGAGGAGGGAAAAAGAGGGAAGAGGAGGGAAAAAGAGGGAGGGAAGAGATGGGAAAAAGAGGGAAGAGGAGGGAAAAAGAGGGAAGAGGAGGGAAAAGAGGGAAGAGATGGGAAAAAGAGGGAAGAGGAGGGAAAAAGAGGGAAGAGATGGGAAAAAGAGGGAAGAGG
Source organism: Odontamblyopus lacepedii (assembly GCA_034769755.1). Lineage (NCBI taxonomy): Eukaryota > Metazoa > Chordata > Actinopteri > Gobiiformes > Gobiidae > Odontamblyopus > Odontamblyopus lacepedii. The sequence goes on along the minus strand of CM068350.1, from coordinate 2,699,944 downwards.
AGGGAAAAAGAGGGAAGAGGAGGGAAAAAGAGGGAAGAGATGGGAAAAAGAGGGAAGAGGAGGGAAAAAGAGGGAAGAGGAGGGAAAAAGAGGGAAGAGGAGGGAAAAAGAGGGAAGAGGAGGGAAAAAGAGGGAAGAGATGGGAAAAAGAGGGAAGAGGAGGGAAAAAGAGGGAAGAGGAGGGAAAAAGAGGGAAAAAGAGGGAAGCGGAGGGAAAAAGAGGGAAGCGGAGGGAAAAAGAGGAAGAGATGGGAAAAAGAGGAAGAGGAGGAAAAGAGGGAAGAGGAGGGAAAAAGAGGAAGAGGAGGGAAAAAGAGGGAAGAGATGGGAAAAAGTTGGAAGAGTAGGGAAAAAGAGGGAAGATTAGGGAAAAAGAGGGAAGAGGAGGGAAAAAGAGGGAAGAGGAGGGAAAAAGAGGGAAAAAGAGGGAAGAGGAGGGAAAAGAGGGAAGAGGAGGGAAAAAGAGGGAAGAGATGGGAAAAAGAGGGAAGAGGAGGGAAAAAGAGGGAAGAGATGGGAAAAAGAGGGAAGAGGAGGGAAAAAGAGGGAAGAGGAGGGAAAAAGAGGGAAGAGGAGGGAAGAGGAGGGAAAAAGAGGGAAGAGGAGGGAAAAAGAGGGAAGAGATGGGAAAAAGAGGGAAGAGATGGGAAAAAGAGGGAAGAGGAGGGAAAAAGAGGGAAGAGGAGGGAAAAAGAGGGAAGACATGGGAAAAAGAGGGAAGAGATGGGAAAAAGAGGGAAGAGGAGGGAAAAAGAGGGAAGAGGAGGGAAAAAGAGGGAAAAAGAGGGAAGAGGAGGGAAAAGAGGGAAGAGGAGGGAAAAAGAGGGAAGAGGAGGGAAAAAGAGGGAAGAGATGGGAAAAAGAGGGAAGAGGAGGGAAAAAGAGGGAAGAGGAGGGAAAAAGAGGGAAAAAGAGGGAAGCGGAGGGAAAAAGAGGGAAGAGGAGGGAAAAAGAGGGAAGAGGAGGGAATCTAACATAAATATCCACGTCAGATCAGATCTCATTGGGATGAATTTAAGTTGGTCGTGTTTCTCCCCTGATCTGAAGGTTGGTGGTTCAGATCCTGCTCTCAGCAGAAGCGTCGTCGGTAGAGTGGTCAGATCTACAGGATGAACGCTGTTGTGTCAATGGGCAAGACACTTCACCGCCTTGAATGACTTGAATTTTAAAAGTGTAGCAGGTTTAAGAGTGATAATCTGAACACTGTTTCAGCTTATCCAGATAATCCTAATAGTAATACTACATAACACTTGTACAGAGCTTTTCACGACTCTCAGAGACGTTTCGCACAGATCAGGACCGACACAAACGCGACTGAAAGAAACGGATAAATAAGAGACGCAGTTATTTTAAGGCGATACTGGAAGTTTTCAGGGCTTTTTAAAGACAGCGTTTAGTGCTGTTGGGGGCGAGACAGGAGGTTGGCGTCAGCTGATCGGAGGGCACGGGTGGAGATGTGGAGGTGGAGGAGCTCAGATGGGGGCAGGTTATGGGAGGGACTTGTACATGATGGGGAGGAGTTTGGATTTGATGCCCTGAGATGTTTCGGCTCCATCCGGAAGTCCTTTTACGTTTGATGGAAGTGGCCTGAGACACTGGGATTTATACGACCACAGTTCACTCACAGTTCACTCTCGGGTATTGATCTGTAAGACTCCCTCTGTCCCCTCTGTCCCCATGTGAGAGCGACTAGTGGACACTTCAGGTATTGCAGCTGTTCGGCTGGCAGGACATCCACAGCTTTAACAAAGGTCAGATTTTGTAGAGATGCTTCTTATTTGGATAACATTAAGTTTTAATTTTTTTGTCAAAGCACTTTAAAGTTACCCCATCCCCTGAAGGCTGTGGGATTCTGCAGGTCACAGACACTTTTGTCCTGAGGGATGTTACACTGTATATACTGTATGGTGCTCTTTGCTGCCTTCAGAGGCCTCTGCAATGTCCAGTAGTTGGTGGCATCACACAGGACTGTCCCGATTACGGCCCAGGAGTTTGTAGCCAGAAACACCTCAGGGGCGGAGTTTGGAGTGTGGATACCCCAGACTCCGCCCCCCTGGACTTTTGGAGTTTTGCTAATTGCTCTTGTACTCTTTAACTGTGCTCTAAGTGTCCCTTAAAGTTCTCTGTTTGACTGAGTGGTCAGAGACGCCTTCCGCCTCGTGTTCACTCACACACGTGTTTCCTGAGTGGAACACTGGTGGGATTAGCATTAGCATGTGTCCCAGCTGCTACCTTAAGTGCTGTTAATGACCTGTGGGCAAAGGCCAGCGCTGAGGGACTGCCCGGTGCCCCCTGCTGGTCTGGAGCCCTCTGTGATCTCTCCATTAGCTGTAATTAATTCGAGCTTGTGTGATCAGTCCCGGGGGACGAGGGGCCGGTGCTGGTGTGGCATCATGAGGCTGTTACCGTGTGACCTCCTCCCCACAGACTCTGAGCGGAGACCAGGTCACTAATCCCAACGCTTAAACTTAAACTAAAATTATATGTCAAATGGACGTTTTTCATAACATTCTCGTTCCCTCGTCAACAACATACCTGGAGTTGTATTTCAGTCGGCTCCCGCTAAGCCCCATAAAAACAAGACATTTTGAATTTCCCGGTTTTGTGACGTCATAGGTAAAAGTCCCAGTGTTGGAGCACATGTACAAACAAGGCGTCTATTGTCAGAACATTTAGGAGATTTTATTAAGTTCTAAAACATGCAAAGCACCCAAGAGCATGTTTCATTTTTTATTTTATTTTTTTATCTGGCAATACTACATCACATTTTTTATTTTACATGCTCTTTTCTCTTTTTGCTGTTCAAAATCGCAGAACTGATTATTATTCAATTCAAATACTATTGACTCTGTTACGAGAAGAATAAGAGCTCATTAAATTGTAGTGATTTTTTACTCTTGGTTAAGTTCTGGTTTTGTCCTGGTTTAGTCCTCTTTTAAATTTATACGCCTGCACTCTCCAAACGCAGTAAACACAAGAGTAATTTCCCCCGCTCTGGTTTGAGTAATGCTAAAACGCACGAGCGCTAATGTTATATTTCTGTGCAGTTGCATCATTCACTGACCTGATTCCCAAACAAGATCTCTGCGTAAACATTTCGCACTGAAAGGAGGAAAACTCTAACGAATCCGGCATTTCAAACGCAGCGGACAGCGTTTCAGCACCGGTCCTTTCTGTGCGGAGTTTGCATGTTCTGCCCGTGTCCCCGAGTCTCTCTAGTTTCTAGTTTCCCTAAAACATGACCCATAATCCTCAGATAGTCCAGAGCAGAGTCCTGGGTCAGACCTGGTCCACTGCTGCAGACAAGGTGCAACCCAGAGACACAGAGATGGGTCAAATGCAGGTGTGACCCAGAGACACAGAGATGGGTCAAATGCAGGTGTAACCCAGAGACACAGAGATGGGTCAAATGCAGGTGTAACCCAGAGACACTGCAGGATGGGTCAAATGCAGGTGTAACCCAGAGACACAGCAGGATGGGTCAAATGCAGGTGTAACCCAGAGACACTGCAGGATGGGTCAAATGCAGGTGTAACCCAGAGACACAGAGATGGGTCAAATGCAGGTGTAACCCAGAGACACAGAGATGGGTCAAATGCAGGTGTAACCCAGAGACACAGAGATGGGTCAAATGCAGAGGTAAAGCAGGCCTGTTGACTTTAAAAACTCCGTCCAGAGTATTTTACAGGATCAGTGCATTTGGTTTTAACACTTTTATGTGTTTAATCTGTAAATGTTTCACTGTCTCACGTGTCTGTTCACTCTGTCATGTTCCAGTTGACGTGAGTGTGTTCTGTTTGTGCTTCTGTTCTGCCTCTTGGCCAGGTCCTCAGTGTAAATGAGAAGCTGTTTTCAGTTAACTTACCTGGAAACATATTGAATAAATAAAATAAATAAAGTATTTGTTGTGTCACTAGTGCAGAGAGCAGCTCAGCCCCTGACCGTGTGAAGAGTGAAGCAGAACTTATGGCCGATAAGAACGATGTGATGAGAGTCATGACGACCGACGTGAAGTTTTTTAGTTTTCTGTAGTCTTTTGTATTATCAGTTATGTTATTGCACATTTTCACGGTTAGCATGCTAGTTGTTACATTTACTGTCACAGCAAAACTCCAGTCTGGTCTCTGAAAGCTGTGAAAAACACTTAGAAACTCATCATGGTGAATAATTCTGATGTGACACACACACACACACACACCAGCAACACACACACACACACACACACACACACACACACACACACACACACACACACACACACTCACACACACACACACACACACCAGCAACGCACACATACACACACACGCACACACACACACACATGCACACACACACACGCTCACACACACACACACACACACACACATGCACACACACACACGCTCACACACACGCTCACACACACACACACACACACACACCTGCACACACACACACACCTGCACACACACACACACACACACACACCAGCAACGCACACACACACACCTGCACACACACACCTGCACACACACATACACACACACACTCACACACACACACATACACACACCTGCACACACACACACACACACACACCAGCAACGCACACACACACCACACACACACCAGCAACGCACACACACACACACACACACCTGCACACACACTCAAACACACACACACACTCACACACACACTCTCCCACTCTCACACACACACACACCACACACCACATACACTATATACCACATACACCATACACACACACACATAAAACATACACACAACATGCACACTACATACACCACACACACCACATACACACCAAATGCACCACACACACACACACACACACACACACACACACACACACATTTTGATAGATTGTCCAGATTTGCCTGTGTCTAATTCAAGGCCTGATTTATTACAGCAAAACAGGACATTTTATGCTAAAGTAGTGAGTAATATGTTTACAAAATTCAAAAGATATTTCAGCCTATCTCCCTCCTGATTTATATGTGACCCAAATATTGTCCATTTTTACACATAAAATGTCTCTGTTCTATATGAAAACATTACATGCTAAAGTCTAGTTTCCCGCCGCAGTGTTTCACCTTAAATACTCATTTGCCAGTCTAATTCCCCATAGGACCGGAATGGACAAATGCACAAAGTAGTGACCATAACTAGCCGACACTGTTGTGCACGGAGCCAATTGGCCAATTTAGCCACTTTCGTCCAATCAGGGCGCAGCACGGCCGAGCCAATCAGAACTTCCCCCTTCTCAGCAGTGCTCCGTTCCATTCTAAAGACATTTTTCACAGATAACAAGTCTGTGAGGACGGCCTATCACAGGGCACAGTAAACGCCTCATCTATAACAGAAACAGGCCTGATCTGCGGTGTGCACGGGGCCTTGTTAGCGCGCTAATGGGCCCTTTCGCTTTGAGCCGTAATGGCCGAGCGTGCGGATTGTTGGGGCCAAACGAGCGCGCAGAAAAGCATTTAGACAGAGGAAACTGTGAGGAGAGGGGTCAGAGGAGAGCCCCAGTCTGTAATCAAACTACAGAGGCATTAAAACAGACAAACTTTGACCTAATGAGGCAAAGTTTCGCTCATTCACGTCCTCTGTATTTGCTTTGAAACATCTCGGGTGCAATTGTAGAAAGATCCATTTTGATTTGCTTCTTTTTATTAAAATGTTTTCTCGTACAGACACGTGAAAACCGTGCGCTCCAACCTGGACGGGTGCGAAATTTGAGTTTTCAATCTCACAAGAATCCATCACGGCTCCTGCTGATCCCTGTGAGGCCACAACTTCTGGTCTGGACAAGCTTCAAATAATAATAGGTACAAACAGAGTGGAGCGCGTCTGTGTCTGGAGTTAGCCCTGCACGTTAGACATTTGGAATAGATACGTCATAACTCAAAATATTACAGAGGAACTAGTTTAGGTAGTTTTCACTTTTGTGGTTCCTTTTGTCTAGGCAAGCTGGTGCCACCTGGTGCCTCCGCTCAATTTCATTTGTCTCCAGCAACTAGGTCAGAAGTCGGAATACACTCTGCGGTTTTGAAGAACCCCAGAAGTCGTGGTGGGCGAAGCGATGTGGTGGCCAGAGTTGCGACAGCAGACTGCAGACGCTGTCCTCCTTTGGACTTCCTTTGTCAAATAATAACTTTGCATTTTTATCATACTTTTAATTCACAAGTTCACCTCACAAACGACTCGTTGACAGACATGTTCACTCTCTGCTTTGTTTGTTGTTGTGCAGCGATTACAGAATCAGAATCAGAATTACTTTTATTCATCCCCGAGGGGAAATTTTCTTCGTTACAGATGCAACCGACCAAGAGCATGTACATCAAACAAGTTACAAAATAAGATAAATACAATAAGATAAAAGATAAAATAGCTCTCTCTGGGAAACTATTTACATCAGTGACATATTTATGACTATATACATGTGTGAGCAGGGAACAGGATGAAAAGGATTGAGTAGTTTGTGAGTTAAAGTGCAGCGTTCAACAGTTTGATGGCGACAGGACAGATTTCCTGTGTCTCTCAGTGGAGCAGCGGCAGCCGCAGTCTATGGCTGAAAGAGCTCCTCTGATTGGCCAGCACCTTGTGGAGGGGGTGGGAGGGAGAGTCCAGAATAGTCCAGATTTTGTCCAGCATTCTCCTGTCCAACACCACCGCCAGAGAGTCCAGCTCCTCCCCCACTTTACTTGGACAACGCTGAGTGTTCCGGCGCATTACAAATGTCACCACTAAATAGCGGCAATTGGTTAAATCATCAAGCGAACAAATCCTAATGCTGCGAGGCCAGACGGTTTCCACCAAGTGACACCGGCTGAGGAATCAGGCTAACCTTTTGTCCAGGTTAAGTTGTGGAATAGTGTATGTGGAGCTTTATTTACTTCTTGTTTAAAGAGTGGGCAGTTTGGTAAATTCACTTTTTGGACCTTTCTACTGTGTTGTAATGTCCCCTCATCAAACACAGGCCTGAAGAGGTTTTAGATGTTTGAATAATCTCCCCCGCACTATTCCAGCCCCCCTTCACTAGAAAGGACCACACCAACAACATGTGCGAAGAGAAAAGAGTTTATTATATTGAGACGAGGCCGGTCAGCTGGGTTGAGACTCAGGGTGGGGGTTCAGTCTCAATCGTCACATGGCCCAGCAGGAACAGGACCCCCCCTCGTAGTCTGGAAGTGAACACATAGGGGTTGGCACGCTGGGCTCGAGTTATTTGGGGGCAAACTGGGTCGCCGGGATAGGCTGCTACAAATAGGCTTCTGGGAAATTGAGGTGTGGTAAGAAGTGAGCTGTGATTGGCTGGAGAGTAGGCGAGGGCGGTTGAGGCGTGGTCCTGCTACTGACACCTAAGTTAATCATATTAACTATTAGTGCTGCCACTAACGACTAATTTTCTAACGATTAATCTCTCGACTAATTTTTCGATTAGTCGACTAATCTAAACGACTAATAAAAAAAAAAAAAAGCGGTTCTAACACACACAAGTGTGTGTGTTAGATTTTCCCAGGAGGTTACCTTGTGTGTGCGAGTTGCAAAGGTTATTGCTGTTCTGTCTGTTGTGTGTGCTCATTCGACAATGTTGAACAACGATATGCACACACAATGCACGAGTTTGCACGAGCAGCATATGCAACGGTATTCTCAATACCTCATGCATCGTGGTTGTGCTCCCGTGATAAGCCAAAGAAGTCTTACAGAGTGTACAAACCACTCTATCACCATCTGTCCGAAAGTATTCCCAGACTTTCGAGGCTTTAGGTCTTGGTCTAGAAGAAGTCGCCACTGTTCTTGGATTTTCATACCGCTCTCAAATGCTCAAATCGGGGGAAGGGGGAAGAGAGAAAGAGAGAGACCAGCCAGCAGAGTGCGCACGGCAAATACTTCCTCAAGTTTGTTTTCTTTGGCGGTGCCATTATTTACCACTGCTGTTAGCCTTTGGTGAAGCCGAGGTTAGCCACCTCGGCGTCAACCCCGGATGTAGCCGCTGTCAGCAGCACCGGTGTCCGCCTCGAGTGTAGTACTACTAGTGGTGTGGAGGGGAAATACCTGATCTCAGGCAAGCAACAGGTCTCTGGACGAGCCGTTTGAGACCAAAAATAAATAAAGGCGAATATTCGACCAAAAGAATTGTAGTCGACTCATTTTCACATTCGATTACGTCGACAACGTCGAATAATCGCGGCAGCACTATTAACTATATTTATGGTAAGATTGTGTACAAGGCTCCGCCCACAAGCCTACGTCGCCCATGCTCCCACACGACAATTCTTCATAAATATACAAAAACATGACACAGAACAGTACACAGCAGCGTGACAAACCTGATGAGATGTGCAGTCGTTTCATTAGTGGGATGTGGATCGTGTTGTGATAGTCTGAAGGGGGAGTGACTTAGGCAAAGGGAGGGGAAACTCAGAGCGCCAAAAGAGAAAGTGAAACTTAGAAAACATGTTAATAGTTTGTTTTCGGTGAATATGTCATTTTAATTTGTGTGTGTGTGCGTGTGTGTGTGTGTGTGTGTGTGCGCGTTGCTGGTGTGTGTGTGTGTGTGTGTGTGTGTGCGTTGCTGGTGTGTGTGTGTGTGTGTGTGTGTGTGTGTGTGTGTGTGTGTGTGTGTGTGTGTGTGTGTGTGTGTGTGTGTGTGTGTGTGTGTGTGCGCGTTGCTGGTGTGTGTGTGTGAGTGTGTGTGTGTGCGTTGCTGGTGTGTGTGTGTGTGTGTGTGTTGCTGGTGTGTGTGTGTGTGTGCATGCGTGTGTGTGTGTGTGTGTGTCACATCAGAATTATTCACCATGATGAGTTTCTAAGTGTTTTTCACAACCAGACTGGAGTTTTGCTGTGACAGTAAATGTAACAAATAGCATGCTAACTGTGAAAATGTGCAATAACTGATGATATAACAGACTAAAAACTAAAAAACTTCACGTCGGTCGTCATGACTCTCATCACATCGTTCTTATAGGCCATAAGTTCTGCTTCACTCTTCACACGGTCAATAACATCTTCGTGTAAACAAGCAGAGTGGCAAACCCTCCACTCTAAAAGTTACATAGTGCTACTTTACCCCAGTATATGCAGTAACTCAGTGTTGCCGCACATCTGTTGAACTTTCCCCTCTGAGGTTTAATTAAAAGCAGCCGCTCCTTATCGTTACTTTCTTCATTTCCTCACTTTGCTCGGAGATACACTTTAAACATTTCATTCGAAGTAGCGCAGAATAACAAAGTACAAAGCAGTAGAACATAGGCCCTTTAACAATGCAGCTCCAGTATCACCCGGAGGATTGTGGGAGATGTAGTCCGTCAGCTCTCACACAAACAGCACGCTCGCTGACGCCGGAGAACACTGCTCCTGGGATCCCGATGTGCTGAGTCGTGAGTCTGTCCCCAAGTTTGGCGAATGTACAAAGTTCGATTCCTGTTTTTTTTTTTTTTTCTTTTCTTTCCTTTTTTTTTTTTTTGGAGCTGCCACGGAAGAGTGTGGTGCCGAGGAGACGTTTGTGCATAATTCAGAGCCACATTACTGTCTCTCCTCTGGTGTTTACACTGTACAGGGACAGAGAAGCAGCACATGGAGGAGGACTTTTGAATACAGGGCGGATGTTTTTTTGAAATGGGAAAAAAAATTGACATTAACGTTCCTGTATTACACAAAACTGACTGTTATGAGCTTTAAACAGACCTGGATTTGTGTTTTGTTTCATTCACACGTGTTTGAGTCACGCTTTATTATTTGTTTACATCTCAGAGACTCACAATGCTTCATTCCACCCTGTGATGTCACGTCGTGGTAGTTTTCAAGCCAACGACGACCTTTTGCATTCTATTTTGTAGTGATTGGAAATTCCAGGGCTGAAATCATCCAAATGATTCTAGTGAAGTTGTATGGAGCACTTCCTGTATCACCACATGACATCACAAGGTGGAACGGAGTGTTTTCAAAGTGTTTTCAGTCTGAGAGGAGAACTCAAGTCTTACAACTCGCACAAGTTGAGTTTCATGTGTCCTTCGTCCGTCCTCGTTAGTCCTGATTAATTCCCGAACACGCCCTCCGACGCTGCGACGCGATTGGCCAGCGGCTGGCCCCCTGCGAGCGTTCTGATTGGCTGGGAGGGACCCGCTGTGTAAAGACCTCACATTTATACAGAGGGGCTTTGGACAAACAGGGCCTGGGACGAGTGGGATGAAGGAAGCCGGATTAGGAGCAGGCCTGTGCTGCGGGGACAGGCTCCATGGGGACGGTGCTCCGTGGAGACACACTCCACGGGGACAAATATTAGACTCGCTGCAATGTTTTAATGACCAGGACCAGAGCTGGGGGACGTGCAGGCTTTGGATGGGTCAGTGGTCCCTACAGAAGATGTATTGTGCTTTATGGTGATGTTCAAACTGACCACATACATACTACTTGATCATTATTTAGTAGTTTAGTGTTTAGTTGTCAGCCCCGCCCACTTTTGCCTCTAAATTAGGGGTTACCAGCCTTTTATCTCTGGCGAGCTACATTTATTAGTACACAAAGTTGTACAATGGTAATAAGTTGTTCACAGATTAAATGTCGACCATTTAAACAGCACAAATCTCTCAGTCTTTGCTAACACCGACATCACTAAATCGATTTGTAATTTTGATTCTAGAATCAGTCTGAGTGAACGATTTATTTATGTTTTATTTATTAAGTTATTTATGTTTTATTCATGACCATAACGTTAGTGTTGCTCACTAGTAGTTTCACTGATTGTCTGGTCGTTGTTAGCTTTTCGTCTTTCTTCCCTTGATCGTATTCTTCTTGGACAGAATCTGTTCTTCGTTGACCTTGTTGGATGAAGATTTGGTGTTGGAACAGATTTGTGAAGCTGCTCAAAAATATGCAACACTTGTCCACAGGTATTTTGCAGTAGAAAAGCATTGACCGGAAGTTGTGCAACTCAATATCGCAGCACTTCCTGCTGTTGTGATAATCGTCTATGAACCAAATTTTAGTTATTCAGCATAATGGTGTAATTCTGAAATCCCTTGGCGAGCTACGTGGAAGTGGGTGGAGAGCTGCTGGTTGCTCCCGAGCTTTGTTTGTTGTGGTGGCCCTCAGGTGAAGTGAGAATCCCATTCATGTCAAAGGAGAATTTCAGAAAAAATTTGACTGCTAAAATCTGATCTAATGTAGGTTGATTTGCGGGAAATGTTTATTGTTTATATCACATGTCAACACTGCTCTGATTCTCTGAAGGCTTCAGAAAGGCTTTGTAGTCCAGATAGAACTTATTTGCTTTTAAAGATGGGCAGCCCCATGCAAACTAATGCAAAACCAATGACGACCTTTACCCCAATTATTCCTGCACATCTGGACCTAATGGAATATCACTGTTACTTGTGACAATGAATCTTAAAGGGACAGTTGGGAATTTTGGACATAGGGCCTCTTTTCCTGGTGGTCCAGAGTGGTGGAGACGTGTGGAGACACTTTTTGAAATCTTCCCTCCAGTCCTTGTATTTGCAGAGGTGCTGGTGCTAGGCTAGTGCATGTCAATGGCCATAGTCGCCCTGCCACTAAAAACAGTCTGACCCACTCCACAGAGCACGTCTCCAACACTCTGGATCACCAGAAAATGAAGCCCTATGTCCAAAATTCCAAACTGTCCCTTTAATCTTAATGGAATAAGTCTACACACTCATAGAACTCGAGTTATGTTAAGTAACCTGAGTTTCTGCTGTTTGCCTGAACAGTCAGTCTACATTCTGTCTGAATCCAGAAGAGTTTGGAACCAGATCATAGAGCATGAAAGACCTCTGTTCTAAATAAGTTAGATCAGGGGTGTCAAACTCATTTTGGTCCGGGGGCCGTATGCAACCTACTTTGATCCCAAAAGGGCCGGATCAGAAAACTCAGTTCTCTCTTCAAGTTATTGTATTTTTCTCCGTGTCTCGTAGTGGTGTTTAAGATTATATTCCTCGAGCAACGCCACTTGTTCCAAACACACTGAGCACAGATTTCCCATTCACCTCTGTCAACAAATAAGAATTAGACTATTTTTCTTGGGAAATCCTGAACTCAGCATCTGCTTTTCTCATTTTTTGACATTTTGCTGATGAGGGCCACGGTCGACAGTCAAAACGATCGTCCTTTAAGAGCGTTTGGAAAGAGGAAAGTCTTCATTTGTGCTGCTCTGGTGGGAGTCGCAACGTACAGAAACGCTGGAGATGCTGCTATGCTAAACGGTGCAGAAAATTAACAGAAAAATCTGAAAATTTTAAGTATTTTAATAGAAAAATCAGCCGAGGGCCAGATTAAAGGTCTTGGAGGGCCGGATCTGGCCCCCGGGCCGCATGTTTGACACATGTATCATAGAGCGTGAAAGACCTCTGTTCTAAATAGATGTTTCAACCACATCTGATAATCTGAATCACATGTCTCTGAAATGCAGAAGACATATCCTCTGGAAACATTCAGAACTAAATATATCATTTCTTTTACCTGAGACAAATAAAAGTTTGGTGCTTCGATTGTTGATTCTGGGCAAATCCACCCTGTTTCATCCTCTAAAATCAGGGAGGCAGGATACTGTTCTAGAGCTACTTGTTTTTATACATTTTTTCAGAGTGTGTGGTTTTGGTATCTGGTATCAGTATCTCCCCCTTTCTTCTTTCTCTCTTTCAGACATCAGTCGCTCTCTCCTCCTCCTCCTCCTCTTGTTTTCCTTCTTTCTCTTTGTACATCAGACGCGCTCTTTCACTCACGAGCTTCCTCCCCTCGCGTCGCCTATTTAGCCTCTTTATGTAGACGGGAGTTAAACGTTCGTCTCCAGAGAAATTCACATAATGATTCAACTCCTGTGTGGGCTTAGTCCTGGTTTAGGTCTGTTGAACCAATTTTCTTCTGTTCTGATATAGTCTGGGAGAGTCTAGGAGAGTCCTGGTTTGGTCCTGGTTTAGTCCTGGTGTAGTCCAGGTTCTTGCTCTGTCCCTGAGTGCTGTTAAAGCCACATTCCTGTTGCTACTTCGAGAACAATGTGTTTGAATCAGAGCCAGAGTCTGCAGCAGGGTTGAGTTACATGGAGAACCCATCAGGTCTCAACCTAGATCTGAACTACCTCTAAACCAGGTCAAACCAGGTCAAACCAGGTCCAAACCAGGTCCAAACTAGGTCTAAACCACGTCTAAATCAGGTCCAAGGTTCCAACATGAGCACTCAAAACTGTTAGCCGTGAAAACAAACTCAACCTGAGTCTGAAAAGAGAAGAATACAAAATAAACTGATGAACACGTGATGTATGCGACTGTGTGTTTTCTAAAATCTGTTTTTAAATGCATTCATTTATCTTGGACCTGGTGGAGATCTTTGGACCTCCTCCATCGTTGTGGTCTGCTCCTCTGCCCCATGGGTTTGGTCCTGGGTCACACCTGGTTTAGTCCTGATTTTAGTTTAGACTTAATCCAGAACAGATCTTTCTGAGCCCTGCTGTTTTCTGACCCTGTTCGTTGCTGTGGTCGCTCCTCTTCCCTTTGGCTTTAGACCTGTTTTCTAGTTCTGGTTTGAGTCCCACTTTAGTCCTGGTTTTAGTCCCAGTTTTAGTCCTAGTTTCAGCCCTGGCGTTAGTCCTGGTGAGTGCAAATCAACCCTCGTTGGAAGTTCCAGACAGATCTGCCCCTGGTCCTGGGTTTAGTCCTGGTTTTAGTTCGGGTCTTTGTCCTATTCTTAGTCTTGATTTTAAGTCTTGGTTTTATCCCTGATTTTAGCCTTGGTCTTAATCCTGGTCTTAGTCCTGATTTTAGTCCTGGATTTAGTTTTGACCTGGTTGAGATGTGGCCCCTGCTGTTTTCTGGCCCCTGCTGTTTTCTGGCCCCTGCTGTTTTCTGACCCCTGCTGTTTTCTGACCCCTGCTGTTTTCTGACCCCTCTGTTGCTGTGGCCCCTGCTGTTTTCTGGCCCCTGCTGTTTTCTGACCCTTGCTGTTTTCTGACCCCTCTGTTGCTCTGGCCCCTGTTATTTTCTGGCCCCTGCTGTTTTCTGACCCCTACTGTTTTCTGACCCCCTACTGTTTTATGACCCCTGTTGTTTTCTGACCCCTCCGTTTCTCTGGCCCCTGTAGTTTTCTGACTCCTGCTGTTTTCTGGCCCCTGCTGTTTTCTGACCTGTGCTGTTTTTTGCCCCCTCCGTTGCTCTGGCCCCTGCTGTTTTCTGCCCCCTCTGTTGCTCTGGCCCCTGCTGTTTTCTGCCCCCTCCGTTGCTCTGGCCCCTGTTGTTTTCTGCCCCCTCCGTTGCTCTGGCCCCTGCTGTTTTCTGCCCCCTCCGTTGCTCTGGCCCCTGCTGTTTTCTGCCCCCTCCGTTGCTCTGGCCCCTGTTGTTTTCTGCCCCCTCCGTTGCACTGGCCCCTGCTGTTTTCTGACCACTCTGTTGCTCTGGCCCCTGCTGTTTTCTGCCCCCTCCCTTGCTCTGGCCCCTGCTGTTTTCTGCCCCCTCCGTTGCTCTGGCCCCTGTTGTTTTCTGCCCCCTCCGTTGCTCTGGCCCCTGCTGTTTTCTGCCCCCTCCGTTGCTCTGGCCCCTGCTGTTTTCTGCCCCCTCCGTTGCTCTGGCCCCTGCTGTTTTCTGCCCCCTCCGTTGCTCTGGCCCCTGCTGTTTTCTGCCCCCTCCGTTGCTCTGGCCCCTCCGCTCTGTGGGGTCAGAAACACCAGTTCAGTTTCAGTCCCCGCAGACGCAGCGTGGGCCATTTTGCAGAGACTGATGCGCTTCTTTACCCCGACTGACGGGCCGGGGACGAGCTGTCAGCGCACAGAGGCATTCTGGGTAAAACATGGCTGACTTATGGTTCTGGGACCTGACCCTCCCCCAAAACAGGAAACGTGTGAGGGCTCGGGTTAATGTGGAACAGAGGGAGGGAGAAGAGAGAGAAAAAGAATGAGGGAGAGAAAGATTGAGGTATGAGAGAGAGCTGAAGAGAGGAGGGAGATAAAGAGGGAGAAAGAAAAACGGGGAGAAGATAAAAGAAGAGGGGGAAAGACAGAAGAGAAAGGAGAGGAAGAAGAGAGTCAAGAGGGAGAGAAAGGGGAAGGGTAGACTTTTTTTTATCTGGTTTTGGTTTTGCTGTGACGTAGACCTGCTTTGGTCTCATTTCTTGTTTCTTGGTCAGGCCCTGGTCTGGTACTTATGATCTGATCCTGGTCCAGTCCTGGTTTACTGCTGGTCTAGTCCTAGTTTAGTCCTTTATGGTCCTGAGCTGACCCTGGTCTAGTCCTTATGATCTGGTCCCGGTATTGTCCTAGTTTAAACCTTCTCTATAGTCCTGATCAGGCCCTGGTCTGGTCCTTGTGGTCTGGTCCTGGTCTAGTCCTAGTTTAGTCCTTCTCTATAGTCCTGATCAGGCCCTGGTCTGGTCCTTGTGGTCTGGTCCTGGTCTAGTCCTAGTTTAGTCCTTCTCTATAGTCCTGATCAGGCCCTGGTCTGGTCCTTGTGGTCTGGTCCTGGTCTAGTCCTAGTTTAGTCCTTCTCTATAGTCCTGATCAGGCCCTGGTCTGGTACTTGTGGTCTGGTCCTGGTCTAGTCCTAGTTTAGTCCTTCTCTATAGTCCTGATCAGGCCCTGGTCTGGTCCTTGTGGTCTGGTCCTGGTCTAGTCCTAGTTTAGTCCTTCTCTATAGTCCTGATCAGGCCCTGGTCTGGTACTTGTGGTCTGGTCCTGGTCTAGTCCTAGTTTAGTCCTTCTCTATAGTCCTGATCAGGCCCTGGTCTGGTACTTGTGGTCTAGTTCTGGTTTAGTCCCAGTTTAATCTTAGTTTAGTACTTATCAATAGCCTGGTCTAGTCCTAGTTTAGTCCTTTTCTCTCGTCCGGGTCTAGTCCTAGTTTAGTCCTTCTCTATAGTCCTGGTCAGGCCCTGATCTGGTCCTTGTGGTCTGGTCCTGGTCTAGTCCTAGTTTAGTCCTTCTCTATAGTCCTGGTCAGGCCCTGGTCTGGTCTGTGTGGTCTAGTCCTGGTCTAGTCCTAGTTTAGTCCTTCTCTATAGTCCTGGTCAGGCCCTGGTCTGGTCTGTGTGGTCTAGTCTTGGTCTAGTCCTAGTTTAATCCTAGTTTGGACTTTCTCTATAGTCCTGGTCGGCCCCTGGTCTTGTACTTGTGGTCTAGTCCTGGTCTAGTCCTAGTTTAATCCTAGTTTGGACCTTCTCTATAGTCCTGGTCAGGCCCTGGTCTGGTCTGTGTGGTCTAGTCCTGGTCTAGTCCTAGTTTAGTCCTTCTCTATAGTTCTGATCAGGCCCTGGTCTTGTACTTGTGGTCTAGTCCTGGTCTAGTCCTAGTTTGGACTTTCTCTATAGTCCTGGTCAGGCCCTGGTCTGGTCCTTGTGGTCTAGTCCTGGTCTAGTCCTAGTTTAGTCCTTCTCTATAGTCCTGGTCGGCCCCTGGTCTTGTACTTGTGGTCTAGTCCTGGTCTAGTCCTAGTCTGATCCTATTTTAGTATAAAATTTTACCACCTGGAGGACGCCGAATCCCAAATCAGATCTCAGAAGATACGTGGGGTCTGGTCTGGTGAGAGTCCACTGGAAGTACGAGTCTCTAACTACTGTTGTGTCCTTGGGCAAGACACTTTACCCACTTTACCCACTTTACCTGAGCGTGTGTGTTAGTGAGCGACAGCGAGCCGTCCAAATCCAACGCGGCGTTATTAGTTTAGCAGTAGTGAGCGCGTCGAGCGGGTGAATAACGGCTGTTTCTCCGCCTGTGTTTTTTTTAAGCAAAGCGCTCGAGCAGCTGTGATGTTAAATCCACATGTTCACGTTCACGTTCGCAAAAAATAATTAACAGAAAGAAAGAAAATATACGGCGTCCTCCAAAAACGTCCCGAAAGGCCCGTGAGTTTCAGATGACCTCAGACCAGCAAAATATGTCAGTCGTCTTTATTGATCCACAAGGGAAATGATAAAGTTTCTCTAAGTCTAAGTCCGGCCCATTAAACATGACTGACATATTTTGCTCATCTGAAACTCGAACAAAATGGGCCTTTCTAGACATTTTTGGAGCCTGACGTGTACATATTGATTTAATCTTAGGCTATAGATGGGGTCAGCTGAAGTACAGACTGTTAAAGGGCCACGTTCCACTGTTTTTTTATCACGTTTCCACGTCACAAACAGACCCGGAGTCGTGTGTTGTTTCATTCGCGGCTCAATGACGCGACGCTGTCCAGTTACGATTTCCTCAGCTAAAAGGTTCATAATAATTCAGCACATTTCTGTAGCACCTCTGACCTCCAGGGAACCAAATCATTTTTTTCAGAAATCATGAGTTCTTCTGCGTGTTTTTTGTGCTTAAAGTGTTCAAATGTCATGTGGTGCGACCGTGCATCATGTGGTGCGACTAATAACAGCAGAATTCTGTGGCTGGAGTTTAATAACAGACAAAGTCGACTTGGGTGAACGGTTCTTTAGGCATTTTTCTTCATCTGATGCATTTTCCAGGGCAGTAGTTTGTTCATTAAACACAAACAGGTGACTGTCATTGGAGCAAAAGAAAATATCAGTCTGCATTAAAAATCTGAAGAAGCACAACAGTTTGTTTCTATACACTTCATATTACTCAGAACTTAGATTAATATCCCAACCATGTTTTAGAGCACATGTGTCAAACATGCGGCCCCGGGGCCAGATCCGGCCCTCCAAGACCCTTAATCTGGCCCTCAGATGATTTTTCTATTAAAATACTTAAAATTTTCTGATTTTTCTGTTAATTTTCTGCACCGTTTAGCACAGCAGCGTCTCCGGCGTTTCTGTGCGTTGCGACTCCCACCAGAGCAGCACAAATGAAGACTTTCCTCTTTCCAAACGCTCTTAAAGGACGATCGTTTTGACTGTCGACCGTGACCCTCATCAGCAAAATGTCAAAAAATGAGAAAAGCAGATGCTGAGTTCAGGATTTCCCAAGAAAAATAGTCTAATTCTTATTTGTTGACAGAGGTGAATGGGAAATCTGTGCTCAGTGTGTTTGGAACAAGTGGCGTTGCTCGAAGAATATAATCTTAAACACCACTACGAGACACGGAGAAAAATACAATAACTTGAAGAGAGAACTGAGTTTTCTGATCCGGCCCTTTTGGGATCAAAGTAGGCTGCATACGGCCCCCGGACCAAAATGAGTTTGACACCCCTGTTTTAGACAATAAAACTATTTTAAGGTTATTCTCGGTCGCACCACATGATTTTACACTAAATATGCTTCATATAAATGTTCAACATAGATCTATGCACCTGACACTGGAAAGATTTGAAAATGTTTAAAAGAAACTAATATTTTTTCTATTTGAAAATGTGAAAATCCTTACACATCAGTGACCCACACACACGTTTAACACACAAACTGCATATTCAGGTTGAGTTCTTCTCTCAAACTGAAAACTCTTCAAGGTTCAAGGTTCACTTTATTGTCAAAAGTCTATGAACATAGAAATTTGAAATTGCGTTTAGCTAGTCTCCAATGTGCAGTTTAAGATATATAAAAAAAACATATAAAAACATCTAAAAAGGACAGGAGTTACACATACACACTATACATGCACACTACACTACACACTATACATACATGGTGCTTTCACTCCAACACACTCATTCAGAGACATACATACACATGTGCATAAAAAGAGTAGCAGTCTGATACAGACCTGTACGATTAGCACACACGCGTACACACACACAGTGTGAGGTAAGACAGAAGTCCAATCGCTCATAGCAACGGGAGTGCAATCAGTGGACAATAAGAGTTTGTGCAATAGTTTAAAACCAATATATAAGGTGCAAAAGACATGTTCTTGAATGTTCATGGAATGTTCAGCTGTTCATGTTGTCCTCCTCAGTGTGTTGAGGAGTCTGATGGCTTGTGGAAAGAAGCTGTTTCCCAGTCTGCTTGTGCTTCATACGCCTTCCCTAAAGTCATTTGGATCATTTCATCCCTGGAATTGCCGTTCTCTACTGTGTTATTATTCACAATTTCAACAATTTCAACGATTTCTCACTCACAAAACAAAAAAAAAACACATTGTGAAACCAACTTGTGCCAAACTTGTAAATGAAAGTCCTGTAATATTTAAAACAACTCATTTTTCTCTCTTTTCTCTCTCTTCCATGTTGCTGCTGGTTCCTCTCCGTCCTCCTGGGTTCTGAAGGTATGTGTCCCTCACTCGTCTCATCTGCACACATCTGCTCATGTGGTCAGACCTGTCCCCTCACACACGCACTGCCCCGGAGCAAAGCATCATGGGCTTTGTAGTCTCCTGTTTGTGCTGTTCGGAAGCCACTGTCGTATATTCAAAGGGTTTGACGAAAAGAAGCGGAGCCCATTCGAGCCTCATTTCACCAAATGCTGGAAAAGTGTGTCACGGTTTTAGAATTTCAGACCAAAATATGAGCAAATTCCAGCAAAGAGACAAATACACAGGAGAAATATTGAGTTTTAAATGGGGTTTGTCTGGGTCTAGTGTCCTGGTCTACCAATTTGAATTTGTGTATTATTTTGCAAATTTGTGGTTCAGTCATTGGCGAGATAGGGTAAAAATTTGTGTGAATTCAGAATTTAATTTTTCAAACTAAATTCAATTTTAGTTTTGGCAAGGATTTAGTTCTGTAAAGAAAGTATTTTAAATTTTTATCTGTAAAAAGTTGTGGAAATTGTATGTGTTCTTGTTTGGGGCCCTGAAAAAGAATCCAAACTGTTTTGATTTTTTTTTTTTTTACATTTTATTTTGTATGAATTTATTTTTATAATTAGATTTTTGTTGATATTTATTTTTTATTTTTAGTTATATATATATTTTCTTTTTTTCTATTTCTTCATTCATTCTCAGCAAAAATATAAGATTTAAGAAAAGAACCATTCCATATTCGACTCGACAAAATTAATACGGATTACTTGGCAAATTGTGCAGAGCCTGGGACGGTAGATTGGGATCTGAACCGCCAACCCCTCCGTGACCTGCGCCGTTTTTGAACCATAACACACAGATCCAAAACCGTGTCCTATTCTCCATAAGATGATAAACCTGTGTTGTGCCTTGGCTTGGGGTCAGGGCGGGGTCAGCGTGGGGTCAGCGGGCGGTCAGCGGATGTGGGTCACTTCTCCCCGAGTTCAGCCCGTCAGGGTCGCCGCTCCCGATTGGCCGTTGTGGTCATGTGACGTGTTGGCGGCACGTGATTGGTTGTTCTCTCTTCTTTCTTGTATCCAGTGTAAACAGCATCGTCGAGGGGCCCGTAATCCGGCGTGTGAGGGGCTGATAACGAGCCAGGGGCCACAGGGAGGGGCCAATCAGAGCAGAGGGCCGAGTGTGAGCTAGTTGCAAGGTTGTTTGGTCGAACTGTAAGACAGATTCCCTCACGGTTGTTTGTGTTGTTGGTAGCAGAGAGGTTAATAATTCCTGCCTTAAATCAAGATGGTCCCCAGTTTGATTCCAGTGTTTTAGGGGTCCTTAAAGTGGGATTAAACACCTCCTTCAGTTTGGAAGACTAAAGGGGAACGGGAGGGGGTCAAACCACCGCCCCTGCAGACAGGTGTTTGTGCCAGAAATACCAGGCTGTAACCAGAGTGATGTCATGTAGTACTTGAAACTGCAGAGAACGCTCCAGATGCAGCTCGTTTGTACTTAGACTTCCAAAAAGGACTATTATATATGACCATATGACATCACAAGGTGGAACAGGGTGTTTTCAGTTTGAGAGAAGAACTCAGGGTTTGTTAAACATGTGAATGAAACAAAACACAACTCCGGGTCTGTTTGTGATGAGGAAACTACATCAGAACAGAGATCAGACAACGGTAATATGGGCCTTTCAGTGCTTTGAGTCCACGCTGTAGTTTCCCGCTCACAAACAGAAATATTAGATGAATCTTGTTTTTCATATTTGAATGAATGAGTTTCCTTTGAGCTGGAGTTAGCAAATACAAATTGGCATCAACCCAGCAAAATAAATCAAATATGTTTTCCATTTTTCCTCATGAACTTTCCTTGTTTTTTCTGGTAAATTTGCATGTTTCAATTTTTATTATGTTTTACTTTTTCCCTTCGACTCACTGTGGATGTGAAGCTTTGCACGCGCTCAGTCCGTCTCTCTCCTGCACGCGCTCAGTCCGTCTCTCTCCTGCACGCGCTCAGTCCGTCTCTCTCCTGCACGCGCTCAGTCCGTCTCTCTCCTGCACGCGCTCAGTCCGTCTCTCTCCTGCACGCGCTCAGTCCGTCTCTCTCCTGCACGCGCTCAGGCCGTCTCTCTCCTGCACGCGCTCAGTCCGTCTCTCTCCTGCACGCGCTCAGTCCGTCTCTCTCCTGCGCGCGCTCAGTCCGTCTCTCTCCTGCACGCGCTCAGTCCGTCTCTCTCCTGCACGCGCTCAGTCCGTCTCTCTCCTGCACGCGCTCAGTTCCACTCCTCAGTGACCTTTCACCTCCGCTGTGGTGTGTTTATTTCTCTTCTCGGCGGTACATTCGGAGCTTGTGGATCCACATCTCTGTATTTAGTCTGAACTGAAGGAAAATATTTGGATGTGTGCATTTTTTTACACTCCGCTGAGTAAAGTTTGTCGTGCTAATATCCGGTGGTCCAAGCTAAACGTGAAGACAAGTGAAATCTAATCGAGCTTTTACTGAGAACTATAACGCTGATTTATTCTTAATGACAAAAACACTGGACCTGATGGACAAGATGGTCGTCAGGAGAATTACCCAATCAGAGAGCACGTCTCTGATCTGAATCCAGCGCCGACAGCCAATCATTAACAGCGAGGCGAGTTTATTTGTACAGCGCTATTCGCACACACAGACATGCAGAGCTTTACAGGATCAGAAAGATATTTGAACCACAATACAAACAAATCCGAATAAAATTAATCATCATAAAATGAACATCAAAAGAGAAGAGAGAAAAGTGTGTTATGCGCGGATTTAAACAGAGTCAGAGCCGTGGCCTGTCTCACATGTTCAGGAAGACTGCAGAAAACTGAAACTCTGACTAACCCATGTTTAGTCCTGACTATAGTCCTGCTTTAGTCCTGCTTTAGTCCTGCTTTAGTCCTGCTTTAGTCCTGACTATAGTCCTGCTTTAGTCCTGCTTTAGTCCTGACTATAGTCCTGCTTTAGTCCTGCTTTAGTCCTGCTTTAGTCCTGCTTTAGTCCTGCTTTAGTCCTGACTATAGTCCTGCTTTAGTCCTGTTTTAGTCCTGCTTTAGTCCTGCTTTAGTCCTGCTTTAGTCCTGACTATAGTCCTGCTTTAGTCCTGTTTTAGTCCTGCTTTAGTCCTGCTTTAGTCCTGCTTTAGTCCTGACTATAGTCCTGCTTTAGTCCTGCTTTAGTCCTGCTTTAGTCCTGACTATAGTCCTGCTTTAGTCCTGCTTTAGTCCATTCTTTAGTCCTGACTATAGTCCTGCTTTAGTCCTGCTTTAGTCCTGACTATAGTCCTGCTTTAGTCCATTCTTTAGTCCTGACTATAGTCCTGCTTTAGTCCTGCTTTAGTCCTGCTTTAGTCCTGCTTTAGTCCATTCTTTAGTCCTGACTATAGTCCTGCTTTAGTCCTGCTTTAGTCCATTCTTTAGTCCTGACTATAGTCCTGCTTTAGTCCTGCTTTAGTCCTGCTTTGTTCCTGCTTTAGTCTTGGTTTGGTCCATGTTTAGTCCTGACTATAGTCCTGCTTTAGTCCTGCTTTAGTCCTGCTTTAGTCCTGCTTTAGTCCTGCTTTAGTCCTCCTTTAGTCCTGCTTTAGTCCTGCTTTAGTCCTGCTTTAGTCCTGCTTTAGTCCATTCTTTAGTCCTGACTATAGTCCTGCTTTAGTCCTGCTTTAGTCCTGACTATAGTCCTGCTTTAGTCCTGACTATAGTCCTGCTTTAGTCCTGCTTTAGTCCTGCTTTAGTCCTGCTTTAGTCCTGACTATAGTCCTGCTTTAGTCCTGCTTTAGTCCTGACTATAGTCCTGCTTTTGTCCTGTTTTAGTCCTGCTTTAGTCCTGCTTTAGTCCTGCTTTAGTCCTGACTATAGTCCTGCTTTAGTCCTGTTTTAGTCCTGCTTTAGTCCTGCTTTAGTCCTGCTTTAGTCCTGACTATAGTCCTGCTTTAGTCCTGTTTTAGTCCTGCTTTAGTCCTGCTTTAGTCCTGCTTTAGTCCTGACTATAGTCCTGCTTTAGTCCTGCTTTAGTCCTGCTTTAGTCCTGACTATAGTCCTGCTTTAGTCCTGCTTTAGTCCATTCTTTAGTCCTGACTATAGTCCTGCTTTAGTCCTGCTTTAGTCCTGACTATAGTCCTGCTTTAGTCCATTCTTTAGTCCTGACTATAGTCCTGCTTTAGTCCTGCTTTAGTCCTGCTTTAGTCCTGCTTTAGTCCATTCTTTAGTCCTGACTATAGTCCTGCTTTAGTCCTGCTTTAGTCCATTCTTTAGTCCTGACTATAGTCCTGCTTTAGTCCTGCTTTAGTCCTGCTTTGTTCCTGCTTTAGTCTTGGTTTGGTCCATGTTTAGTCCTGACTATAGTCCTGCTTTAGTCCTGCTTTAGTCCTGCTTTAGTCCTGCTTTAGTCCTGCTTTAGTCCTCCTTTAGTCCTGCTTTAGTCCTGCTTTAGTCCTGCTTTAGTCCTGCTTTAGTCCATTCTTTAGTCCTGACTATAGTCCTGCTTTAGTCCTGCTTTAGTCCTGACTATAGTCCTGCTTTAGTCCTGACTATAGTCCTGCTTTAGTCCTGCTTTAGTCCTGCTTTAGTCCTGACTATAGTCCTGCTTTAGTCCTGCTTTAGTCCTGCTTTAGTCCTGCTTTAGTCCTGACTATAGTCCTGCTTTAGTCCTGCTTTAGTCCTGCTTTAGTCCTGACTATAGTCCTGCTTTAGTCCTGCTTTAGTCCTGCTTTAGTCCTGCTTTAGTCCTGACTATAGTCCTGCTTTAGTCCTGCTTTAGTCCTGCTTTAGTCCTGCTTTGGTCCTGCTTTAGTCCTGCTTTAGTCCTGCTTTAGTCCTGCTTTGTTCCTGCTTTAGTCCTGGTTTGGTCCATGTTTAGTCCTGACTCTGGGCAGCAGGAGGCGCTCCTCAGAGTGCAGATGGTTCTTATGGCTCTCACATGTCAGAGTTGTACTTTGGTGCTTGGCCATGGAGAGACTTTAAAGTTTCTTCTCTGAGCCACAGGGGGCAGTGCAGCAGCCTGAGCACAGGACATGTGCTTCCTGGTTGGAGTCAGGACCTGAGCTGCAGCGTTCTGGATGTTCTGCATCTGCCTCACAGTGAGCAGCCGGTTACAGGGTTTATACAGAGACCATTCAGATCAGAGAGAGGCATTTCAGGGTTAGACTAACTGGATTTAGTTGTTGGAGTTTGCAGTGTTCTAAAGTTATACCTCACATTCCCAAGTATTCACACTGATGACTTTATAAGCACTTTGTAACTCTCAGAGGCCAGAGTGAAGTTTTACTGTCACACTTTTGGTAACAACAACTAACATGCTAACAGCGCACTTTCTGGTTTGCCACCGATAAAATGCTTTTGATTCAGACCGTCCACAGCCTCTCATTCGAGAGCTGCTCTTAAGGGCAAGACAGTTTCTTACATCAGAAAATCAGGTATAGACTTTTGAACACCAACTGTCTGTAGTTTTGCACAGGGACTTAGAGCAGACCCTTTAGTTTGTCCGGATTTATCTGCTCTGCAGTGACCCTTTAGTTTGTCCACATGTCTCATGTAAGTGACCCTTTAGTTTGTCCACATGTCTCATGTAAGTGACCCTTTAGTTTGTCCACATGTCTCATGTACGGTGACCCTTTAGTTTGTCCACATGTCTCATGTACGGTGACCCTTTAGTTTGTCCACATGTCTCATGTAAGTGACCCTTTAGTTTGTCCACATGTCTCATGTAAGTGACCCTTTAGTTTGTCCACATGTCTCATGTAAGTGACCCTTTAGTTTGTCCACATGTCTCATGTACGGTGACCCTTTAGTTTGTCCACATGTCTCATGCACGGTGACCCTTTAGTTTGTCCACATGTCTCATGTAAGTGACCCTTTAGTTTGTCCATGTCTCATGTAAGTGACCCTTTAGTTTGTCCACATGTCTCATGTAAGTGACCCTTTAGTTTGTCCACATGTCTCATGTAAGTGACCCTTTAGTTTGTCCACGTCTCATGTACAGTGACCCTGCAGTAGCCTGTGGTCAGGTTTCTCTCAGACGTGGTGTAAATCCCTGGACGTGGTCACACATGTACTGTTGTCCACACAGAGCAGAAACACGGAGCTGACCGTGGTTCAGACAGAGGCCACAGACACAGCTGCTCCATACAGCACTGACATGGACTTTTACACCATATCGACATTATGTGAACATTCAGCTCCCAGAGCTTCTCACATGTCCAGTACACCAGTGGAAGCTTCTGTGTTCTGGACCCACTTATGCTGCTCTACGATACAAAACCTGGGCCATTACCCGTCATGTACAAGTTTAGTTTAAAGTGAGACGGGTATTTTCACTTTTGAACACACAGACTGATACCAAGGAGCACTGTGGAACCTGGAGGAGTTTGAAATCACATTCTTTCGTCTAAAGTGTTTTATTATCATTGTGGTATCAGAATCGGTATTGAGTATCGAGTCTATTTTTTAGCATTGAAATGGAGTTTGAAATATCAGTATCGTGACAACTTTAGGACTGATTCGCAGATCCGGAGTGGGCAGATAAACGTATTGGATGAAGGAAGAGAGGGCGACAGGAGCTCAGTCTGTAGAGCATTTGTCCACTGATCTGAAGGTCAGCGGCACAAATCCCGCTCTCGACATAAACGTCATTGGTGAGCGGCCGGTGTGATTCCAGCTCCCACAGAGGAATTTTGTGATCGTTGTTGTGTCCTTGGGCAAGACACTTAACCCGCCTTGTCCCCAGTGTCTGTGTACACCGGTGTGTGAATGGTTGAGTGGTTCCTGGACGCTCTGAGTGCCCTGAAGGTGGAAAAGTGCTGTGTAAAAATGTGACAATCCGAGGAACTCCAATCTGCTTATCTCTTATTTTTATTGTCAAACACCAGCGAGTTTTAACTTGTGTCTTCAGGTTTGTACAGGTTGTATTTAAATGTACGAGTCACATGACTACACTGTCATGTGACAAAATATATACACATTATACTGAAAGACAAAGTGATGCATCACATATGAGCAGGTACCAGTCTGGACACAGATCTCCTACGAAACGTGTAAAATAAAATAACCGCTGAGCCTCAGAGAGCCTCAGATCTCCTCTTTTATCTGCTAAACTGATGCTGGGATTTGGACAGGTCTGTTTCCTTTGGAGTTCATGGGTTTACATTGTAGGGCTGCAGCTATCGATTATTACAGTAATCGATTATTCTGTCGATTATTTTGTTCGAATAATCGAGTAATCGTTTGTTATTGTCGTGTCTACTTTGCGCATGTTAAGTACACACCACCTGCACTGACAGATCCACGTGTTTTGGACATGAAAAACATAATTATCGCTGGGCTCAGGTCGACTCACCTCACGGTTTCTTTTCCACTTGATGTAATGTACGGTTCTGTTTAGATGTTGTAGCATCAGTGTTGAGAAGGTGACTTTTAAAATGTAATCCCCTACAGATTACAGATTACATTCCCCAAAATGTAGTTTGTGACATAATCAATTAAATTACTTAAAGTGAGTAACGTAATCTGAATACTTTGGATTACTTGATATTGTCATGATTTTTAAAACTACATAAATGTAGCAACAACTCCTGCAAATTCTTGTTTAGTTTTAGACCTGGATTAGTTCTGGTTTAGATCTGTTTTAGTCCTGGTTTTAGATCGGGTTTAGACCTGCTTTAGACCTGGTTTAGTCCTGGTGTGAGTTCTGGCGCGGTCCACGGAGTGTACGCGACAAGAGAGGCGTACCGGAAATGCGGTGCGTGGCGTACCGGAGCGTACCGCGCACGAGGAGGTTCTGCTCTTATTACACATCCATGGGCGCGGCGCTGTTGTGTGTACAGTGAAGTGCAGTGGTCGTGCGGAAACTTTACCTCTACCACAAAAGGTTCCGGCCATCGCCGAGCGTATGAAAATAAAACGAAGCATCGAGGCAAAAAAAAATAATCGATGCATTTTTCTAATCGATTTAATCGATTAACTCGATGAATCGTTTCAGCCCTATTACATTAGATACCAGAACCAACAGAGCTGCAGGTGGTAAAACACAGTTCTGAGACAGTTCTGTACAGTCTGTGTGCTCCTCACAGCTCCTGAGGGCCAAACCTTCTGTTCCACTTCCATGTGGGGAATTTAGGACATGTGGTGAACCCAAACACTGAATGAAATGCACAGGGTCACATAATACGATTGTTTCAGCTTCTGCATCAAGGTCATCACATGTGCACACCCCAGCTGCGTGCACAAGACGATAACACCCATGCATGCTCTAGAGTGTGGACAAGTACACACACAAAATACACTGTTCTCACCATAACGAGAGGCCGTGTTACAGAAAAAACAACATTCCCTGAGAGTGAGGACGAAATGAGGTGAGAGTATATGGCTTCGGACCGTCTCGCCCACATCGATTGGTCACAGAGCTCAGGGGGGCGGGCCTTAGACAGTTTGGGACTCATCGATTGGTCACGGTGGAGCCCGAGACAAAGAGTGACGCCTGCAGCAGATGTCCTCAGGGCTGGACTCACTGTGAGAGGAGACACGTCTGACAAAGGACACGGAGCGTGACCCCAACATGTCTCTGGAAGAAAAGGAAGAAGAGTGGGAAAAAGAGAGCGGTGCCGGAGTCGTTTGTGAGCTTGTAAATTCACATTAAATACAGAAGCCAAAGTGTGCGAGAGCCGAGAGAGCGTCACCTTTGACCCCTGTGTCACTGGAGCTTCCCAAACCCGAGGAGCGTGTAATTCCTGTTTACTTAACCTCAGCAGTCACTCAGCTCAGACAGATCACAGCCTGCTCCACACCTGCTGACACCGACCGTACTAAACAGCAACGATCTGATCAAGATTTTGAATGATCGAGATTTAAAGACCCAACACGTAACTTTTTCCAATAAGTAAATAAGTACAGGGGTGTTTAAATAGTACAACATTCACATTTTGGATCTATGGTATAATGCACATGTGTCAAACATGTGGCCCGGGGGCCAGATCCGGCCCTCCAAGACCCTTAATCTGACCCTCGGCTGATTTTTCTATTAAAATACTTAAAATTTTCTGATTTTTCTGTTAATTTTCTGCACCGTTTAGCATAGCAGCGTCTCCGGCGTTTCTGTACGTTGCGACTCCCACCAGAGCAGCACAAATGAAGACTTTCCTCTTTCCAAACGCTCTTAAAGGACGATCGTTTTGACTGTCGACCGTGACCCTCATCAGCAAAATGTCAAAAAATGAGAAAAGCAGATGCTGAGTTCAGGATTTCCCAAGAAAAATAGTCTAATTCTTATTTGTTGACAGAGGTGAATGGGAAATCTGTGCTCAGTGTGTTTGGAACAAGTGGCGTTGCTCGAGGAATATAATCTTAAACACCACTACGAGACACGGAGAAAAATACAATAACTTGAAGAGAGAACTGAGTTTTCTGATCCGGCCCTTTTGGGATCAAAGTAGGCTGCATACGGCCCCCGGACCAAAATGAGTTTGACACCCCTGGTATAAGGTTTAGTTTCATTCAGGTTTAACACACAAACCCTGCACATTTAAGCTGCGTTCTTCTCCCAAACACTCAATTCCACCTTGTGATGTCATAAGTGGTAATACATAAAGTGCTTTTTAAACTTTATAAAACATTACTGTGAAAATCACTCGTTTCCATGAGCGTCGTTGCCTCTCCGCGGACGTGACTCGTCGTTTGGGTCGGTGTCGGGCACATCTCTGACTTTAACCGACCCGTCTCCATGGAGAAGAACTGGTGACGTGTCCACCACCAGAAACAGTCCGCAGTGGAGCTTTAACTTATCACAGGCTTTAAAGGAAACTGCTCATTTAATATATCCAATGGATCCATTTCATTGGTGGATTGTGGTAGATTTGTCCTCTGCATTTGACCCATTCCTCAGTGTTTCTGGGTTAAACCAACATTTGACCCCATCCCTCAGTGTTTCTGGGTTAAACCTGTATTTGACCCATTCTTCAGCATCTCTGGTTTTACACCTACATTTGACCCATTGCTCAATGATTTAGTGGACGTGTATTTTCAAGAGGACTTGTCGAGCTCAAGTCTGCTGCTTTTTAAGAAATACTTCTGCTTCTATTTCTACTATTAATACAATTGGTACTATTACTACTACTAGTTCTACTACTACTTATACTACGACAACTACTACTACTACTACTACTACTACTGCTGATTAGCTGCTTTACAACTATACAACAATTTCTACTGCTAACTACTGTATAACTACTAGTACTAGAACTACTTGCTACTACTACTATCACTTCTACTGCTTCCTCTTTGCAACTATACTCCAAATTCTACTATACTAGAACAAGTAATGTTTCTACTTCTACTACTACAGTTACTACTACTAATACATCGTCTACTACTATAAATACACACATTGCTACTTCTGCTGCTACTACTGATGCTGCTGGTGATTATTATAAAACTACTACTATTACTACTACTGCTGTTACTGCCTCTTTGCAATTTCTACTACGATATATTTGTCTGGGTCGTCCAGAGGACCCGGGGCAAAGGAGAAATTCTGTTCTGTCAACTGGACAAAAGTCTGGACAAAGTGCTACTACAAGATACTTTTGCTGCTACTAAACTAATACTTCTACACGAGTAGTTCTAGTACTTTGACCACTAGTCCCCCGTCAGTTCTTTTCATTGACAGTCACCCAGGTGCATTGTGGGATAGGGCCATGCTCCACGGCGTCTGACAGCTCTGAACACCGCCGTTCCGATTGGACAAACCCACTTGTCAATCAAACACACAGCAGGCCCCGCCCCTTGGGGCAGACACACTTCCTGTTGTATGGCCACAGTTCCACCTGTGTTACTTCAAATAATCAAACACGGCGGCTGATTGTGGACCAGCTGATTTAAAGGTGCATTATGTCACTTTTTGGTTGGGGGTCTTTCACCTGCTTGTTTCTATGGATACATGACTGCTCTGCCTGGAATTTCCCACAGCTCCGCCTTACATTTATTCAATTACATGTGCTTTTATAACTCAAAAATACCTAGAAAACCTGTGAGCGGGGTCACCTCTCCACAGATCTGACCTGTAATTTGGTCTGGTTTGGTCTCCATGAAGATAGAAACGTTCAGAAAGGCCATACTGTGGAACATTCCAGACAAAGCAAGAGCATCACCATGGAGAAAAGCATTTGACCGCCAGAAAAAATGACACAATGAACCTTTAAATGCTTTTCTAAGTCACTCATTTCTTCATAATTCACTTTTTTTCTATCATCTCTACAGGTTTTCATGTTCTTCTCATTCTGACCTGGTTTGGTGGATACCTGTGTTCAATATTTATCATAGTTTTACAACAGTTAAAGGTGCATTGTGTAACTTTTTTTTCTGGGAAAGGGTCCGTCAAATGATATTCTCCATGGAGATGTTACTTTGTCTGGAATGTTTCACAGTGTGGCCATGGAGGTCAAACCAAGTGACCGGTCATATCTTTTGTTTTTCTTGGTATTTTTGGTGCAGGGCTCAGTGTCATGACTCTGTCCAATTACAATTTCCTCAGTTAAAAGGTTCATAATAATTCAGCACATTTCTGTAGCACCTCTGACCTCCAGGGAACCAAATTATTTTTTTCAGAAATCCTGAGTTCTTCTGCATGTTTTTGGTCCTTAAAGTGTTCAAATGTCATGTGGTGCGACCGTGCGTCATGTGGTGTGACTAATAACAGCAGGAATTCTATGGCTGGAGTTTAATAACAGACAAAGTCGACTTGGGCGAACGGTTCTTTAGGCATTTTTCTTCATTTGATGCATTTTCCAGGGCAGTAGTTTGTTCATTAAACACAAGCAGGCGACGTCATATTGGACAGAAAATATCAGTCTGCATTAAAAATGTTTCTATACACTTCATATTACTCAGAACTTAGTTAACTTAATATCCCAACCATGTTTTAGAAAATAAAACTATTTTAAGGTTATTCTCGGTCGCACCACATGACATTTTACACTAAAAATGCTTCATATAAATGTTAAACACAGATTTATGCTCCTGATACTGGAAAGATTTGGAAAAGTTCAATAGAAACTAATATTTTTTTATATTTTAGAATTTGCCTGTTGAAAATACATCATTGACCCATATACCCACATACCCCAGTGTACACAGACACTGGGGCGACAGCATTCATCTGTGCTGGAATCACACCGCCAACCTGTGGGTCAGTGGATCTGACTATTTATCCAATGATGTGTTGATGTCGAGAGCGGGATTGGAACCACACTTCAGATCAGGTATAATGGTGTCCAACAGTTTGAGCTGGAGTGCTCATGTGGACTGTCTGTGCAGCAGACTGGCACAAAGACTCTACTTTCTCAGAAGGCTGCGCTTATTTGGTGTGAAGTCGGAGATTAGGGCCATATTCTACAACGTAGTTATAGCAAGTATTGTTAGATATGGCATGGTAATATGGTACGGCTCACTCACTGTCCAATGTAAGGCCAGACTACTAAAAATGGTAACAACGGCTCTAAAGCTGGCAGAGAAACCTACTGAACAGCCTTTACAGTCCCTTTATGAGGAAGTTGTTGTTAGTCAAGCAAATAAGAAGAAACAGTCTTTCATTCCCACCTCAATATCCCTCCTCAACAAAGACATAAAACACATAAAACCACCAATCCTCATTAACTCTGGAAGCCACATCTGCTGGTTCTGTTTTATACAGACTATGCTGAGGTCACCTTACTAGTCCTGCACTATTGCATGAAATTGTACTGCATTCTGCACTCACTTTCACTCTATATTTATACTATTTGTGTATTTTATTGTATTGTATTGTTTTGTATTGTTTTTGTATTGTATTTATTGACTGCACCCAGCACTACGTGCCCAAGACAAATTTCTCCCTCGGGGGACAATAAAGTTTATCTTATCTTATCTTATCAGTGCTCTACCAACTGACCTACTGTCCCCCTATAAAAGCACCTGTAAGTGAATAAATGTACCGTAGAGCTGCTTAATGCCACACTGTGGAACATTCCAGGCAGAGCAAACAAGGAGTTACGTAGTGCACCTTTAAGTGGCAGTTTGTGGAAAAAAATGTGGATGAAAAGTGCAAAAATCGGGTGCAAGTAGCGCTGAGTTGTAAATGATCCCTTCTGCCTCTGTCATCAGCACGGAAAAGTCCATCCGAAACGCACAGGGAAGGACTTTTCTGACAGTGGGAACTTTCTTTTGACTGAATAAAGCTGTGTGATCATTTAATGGTCACATTTTTACATACGGCGCTTTTTTAATTATGATTTGGTAAGAATTAAATAACTTGACGTTCACGAATGATGTTCAGTATTCAAGGCCGGTGTGTTTCTGGCTCATCTGGGGGTTCCTCCTGTTATAACTGAGGAAATAATTCAAAATAACTTATACCTCATTAACCTCTTGAGACCCCGCGGCTTCATAAGAGGACATTACATTTTTGCTTCTTAACGCCACGATTTTTCATTTTTTTTAAACTTTCATCCGTTCGCCACATTGAGGGTCTGTGCGTCGTGCGCTGACATCAGAATATTACACCAATTTCAGGAGGAAATCAACAAAAAAACTCTTCTACAGCAGCTCCCGAGAGAAAACACAGCACAGTAAAGTTTTTATCCAAATTTTATGAATGAAACCAATGTATTTTAGTACAATAATGTCTCTGTCTTCATACGGTATTAAAATTTGACAGATTTTAGTGATCACGGCCTACGAGAGCATCAGGAAATGTCATGTCGTCGTTTGAGGACATTGTGTTGCTAGGTAAATTTGGGAATATTTAAAGAGTTTAAAGTTGTAAATCGCTGGACGGTTCTGCTGCCTCCATTTTGTACCTTTTGGCACTTTTTGCACCTCCACTTTTTTTTTGTAACGATTGAAAACCAGAAAAAAATGAAAACTGTGGACCACATTTTCACACCTTTGTCTGTGTTTTTAACCTCGCTCACTGAATCCCGACCCGCTCACGGTCGACCTACGTCACATTTGGCAGGTTTAGGGCTTGAAATAAACAGCAAAAACTAGTTATTTTACTTATTAGGTCCTACTTATCCCAAATAGCAAGAAGAAATTAAAAATGCACAGACTAACGCTCAGGTCTCAGGAGGTTAATATCAGCCATCTCCTCTTCTCTTTCTCATCGGCTGGAAAAACGAAAGAATGACAATTTCTCCTTGCCATTTCTAGTCTGTTCAAACAGCGGGGAACACGTGTGGATCAGTCAGGCTAAATCCGGCTGCGGCTCAGACTCGGAAATAGAATTATGACTTAACATAACGTTTCCATGGAGACGAGCACTGGACAGACCCTCCACCAGAAAAGCTACACAATGCACCTTTAAATATAATTGTGTTATCAGTGTGTATTTGTGTCCATGAACTCTGAGAGCTGGAAGTCAGAAGGTGGAGTTTGCTGTGGAAGTGTCACGTGCAGATGTGATGACCTGGTTTTTGGGCAGGGGTGCACATAACTTTTTCAGTGAGTTACTCAGGTGAGTACCAGGAGATGGAGTTTGGTACTCACTCATTATGTAGCGAGGTCTTAAAAAGTGCCATCTTCCTCACTGTCCTCCATGTCACTCCCACTGTCCTCCTCTGTTTCGCCCCCACTCTCCACTGCTTCCGCTCCCTGCATGGTAGATGATGAAGATGCTGCAGATGTACCTCTTTGTCTTTGGTTGCGCCATCTGCTAAGTGGGCGACTGGACAGTTCTTCTCGGCTAGCTTGTTTATTAGCAATGGCTTGCACCACATTCGTATGCTCTTTGCTCTTTTCGTGCTGGTCAAATAAAGGATGGTTGAAATTCTTTGAACCTTTATAAAACGCACCTGTTTTATCTGCTCGGTGTGGATGTGAGCGGCAAAGCTTACACCACATTTCAGTGCGTTCATCGTTAGCTTCAAGCCACTGCACATCTTGAAGCCACTTTTCCGAAAAAAGTCTTTTCTTCGGCTCTGGCTCCGGTTGGTGTTTCTTTGTAGGTGGGGAAACGCCAAAGAAGCTGCTTAATGTCTGTTGTTTTTTAGACATCTTTGACAGTAGTTGGACTTGGACATGTGTAAGATCGATATGACACGATCGGTCAAGTCAAGTGGGCTACGCAAAGGTGCTCAGTAACTGAAGTGGCATTACGCATTCGTTATTTTTTGCTGCGCATGCGTACCAGCGTACCAGTTATGTGCACCCCTGTTTATGGGTCATATCTCTGTCATTACTGGGCCGATCCACACAAAGTTCAACATCTTAAAGCTGAATTATTCTTTCACAATCGCAAAGCGGTGCCATTTTTCAACCCCCAAAGACAGGAGTGTCGTCAGCCGAAAGGACTTTAAGACATAATAATAATATGAAGTTTTAAACAAATAAAGAGAAAGAGAAACATTTGTGGAATAGAAGTTTGGAGGCTTCTTTCAGAACACTAAATCTCACATCAATCTTCAGTCTGACAGCAAATTCTACCATTTTGAATGATTACATTGACATAACGTGTATAAATCTTCCACGCGTGCCCGTGTAGCCTCCTTGGTGTGGTCCATATAACCAAAGTATCATTAGGATTACATCGACCAATCAGCTTTGGCCCTGAGCCGGGGCTGCAGTGCATCCTGGGTGAGGTGGACGTGTGGACAGGCTAAACTCAGAGAAATAAAGTGTGAAATGACTTCTGAATGAGCGCATACGTGTGCTCAATATGCGGTTCAAAATGGACCAATCAGAGCCCTCAGAAAAGTCCCCCAGCCATGTGATTGGATGAAAAGAAATATGATCATAATAGACGACAGTGTAAAAAAATGTAGTTATAGCAAAAGAAAACCAGGACTAAACCAGGACTAAACCAGGACTAAAGCAGGACTAAACAGGGACTAAACCAGGACTAAACCAGGACTAAACCAGGACTAAACCAGGACTAAACCAGGACTAAACCAGGACTAAAGCAGGACTAAACCAGGACTAAACCTGGACTAAACCAGGACTAAACCAGGACTATACCAGGACTAAACCAGGACTAAACAGGGACTAAACAGGGACTAAACCGGGACTAAAGCAGGACTAAACAGGGACTAAACCAGGACTAAACCAGGACTAAACCAGGACTAAACCAGGACTAAACCAGGACTAAACCAGGACTAAAGCAGGACTAAAGCAGGACTAAACAGGGACTAAACAGGGACTAAACAGGGACTAAAGCAGGACTGCTACTACTATTACTGCTACTACTATTACTGCTACTACTATTACTGCTACTACTATTACTGCTACTACTATTACTGCTACTACTACCACTGCTACTACTACCACTGCTACTACTATTACTGCTACTACTATTACTGCTACTACTATTACTGCTACTACTACCACTGCTACTACTACCACTGCTACTACTATTACTGCTACTACTATTACTGCTACTACTATTACTGCTACTACTATTACTGCTACTACTACCACTGCTACTACTACCACTGCTACTACTACCACTGCTACTACTATTACTGCTACTACTATTACTGCTACTACTATTACTGCTACTACTACCACTGCTACTACTACCACTGCTACTACTATTACTGCTACTACTATTACTGCTACTACTATTACTGCTACTACTATTACTGCTACTACTATTACTGCTACTACTATTACTGCTAATACTACCACTGCTACTACTATTACTGCTAGTACTATTACTGCTACTACTATTACTGCTACTACTATTACTGCTACTACTATTACTGCTACTACTATTACTGCTACTACTACCACTGCTACTACTATTACTGCTACTACTATTACTGCTACTACTACCACTGCTACTACTATTACTGCTACTACTATTACTGCTACTACTATTACTGCTACTACTATTACTGCTACTACTACCACTGCTACTACTATTACTGCTACTACTATTACTGCTACTACTATTACTGCTACTACTATTACTGCTACTACTACCACTGCTACTACTATTACTGCTACTACTATTACTGCTACTACTACCACTGCTACTACTATTACTGCTACTACTATTACTGCTACTACTATTACTGCTACTACTATTACTGCTACTACTATTACTGCTACTACTAACACTGCTACTACTATTACTGCTACTACTATTACTGCTACTACCACCACTGCTACTACTATTACTGCTACTACTATTACTGCTACTACTACCACTGCTACTACTATTACTGCTACTACTATTACTGCTACTACTATTACTGCTACATTACCATTACTGCTACTACTACCACTGCTACTACTATTACTGCTACTACTATTACTGCTACTACTATTACTGCTACTACTACCACTGCTACTACTATTACTGCTACTACTATTACTGCTACTACTATTACTGCTACTACTATTACTGCTACTACTACCACTGCTACTACTATTACTGCTACTACTATTACTGCTACTACTATTACTGCTACTACTATTACTGCTACTACTATTACTGCTACTACTACCACTGCTACTACTATTACTGCTACTACTATTACTGCTACTACTACCACTGCTACTACTATTACTGCTACTACTATTACTGCTACTACTACCACTGCTACTACTATTACTGCTACTACTATTACTGCTACTACTATTACTGCTACTACTACCACTGCTACTACTATTACTGCTACTACTATTACTGCTACTACTATTACTGCTACTACTATTACTGCTACTACTACCACTGCTACTACTATTACTGCTACTACTATTACTGCTACTACTAGAACTGCTACTACTATTACTGCTACTACTATTACTGCTACTACTATTACTGCTACTACTATTACTGCTACTACTATTACTGCTACTACTACCACTGCTACTACTACCACTGCTACTACTATTACTGCTACTACTACCACTGCTACTACTATTACTGCTACTACTATTACTGCTACTACTACCACTGCTACTACTATTACTGCTACTACTATTACTGCTACTACTACCACTGCTACTACTATTACTGCTACTACTATTACTGCTACTACTATTACTGCTACTACTATTACTGCTACTACTATTACTGCTACTACTACCACTGCTACTACTATTACTGCTACTACTATTACTGCTACTACTATTACTGCTACTACTATTACTGCTACTACTATTACTGCTACTACTACCACTGCTACTACTATTACTGCTACTACTATTACTGCTACTACTACCACTGCTACTACTATTACTGCTACTACTATTACTGCTACTACTATTACTGCTACTACTATTACTGCTACTACTATTACTGCTACTACTACCACTGCTACTACTATTACTGCTACTACTATTACTGCTACTTCTTCTACTATTACTGCTACTACTATTACTGCTACTACTATTACTGCTACTACTACCACTGCTACTACTATTACTGCTACTACTATTACTGCTACTACTACCACTGCTACTACTATTACTGCTACTACTATTACTGCTACTACTATTACTGCTACTACTATTACTGCTACTACTATTACTGCTACTACTACCACTGCTACTACTATTACTGCTACTACTATTACTGCTACTACTATTACTGCTACTACTATTACTGCTACTACTATTACTGCTACTACTATTACTGCTACTACTATTACTGCTACTACTACCACTGCTACTACTATTACTGCTACTACTATTACTGCTACTACTACCACTGCTACTACTATTACTGCTACTACTATTACTGCTACTACTATTACTGCTACTACTATTACTGCTACTACTATTACTGCTACTACTACCACTGCTACTACTATTACTGCTACTACTATTACTGCTACTACTATTACTGCTACTACTATTACTGCTACTACTATTACTGCTACTACTACCACTGCTACTACTATTACTGCTACTACTATTACTGCTACTACTACCACTGCTACTACTATTACTGCTACTACTATTACTGCTACTACTATTACTGCTACTACTATTACTGCTACTACTATTACTGCTACTACTATTACTGCTACTACTATTACTAAGCACTACTTATTACTGCTACTACTACCACTGCTAATACTATTACTGCTACTACTATTACTGCTACTACTACCACTGCTACTACTATTACTGCTACTACTATTACTGCTACTACTATTACTGCTACTACTATTACTGCTACTACTATTACTGCTACTACTAAGAAATATGATCATAATAGACGACAGTGTAAAAAAATGTAGTTATAGCAAAAGAAAACCAGGACTAAACCAGGACTAAACCAGGACTAAAGCAGGACTAAACAGGGACTAAACCAGGACTAAACCAGGACTAAACCAGGACTAAACCAGGACTAAACCAGGACTAAAGCAGGACTAAAGCAGGACTAAACAGGGACTAAACAGGGACTAAACAGGGACTAAAGCAGGACTGCTACTACTATTACTGCTACTACTATTACTGCTACTACTATTACTGCTACTACTATTACTGCTACTACTACCACTGCTACTACTATTACTGCTACTACTATTACTGCTACTACTATTACTGCTACTACTATTACTGCTACTACTACCACTGCTACTACTATTACTGCTACTACTATTACTGCTACTACTACCACTGCTACTACTATTACTGCTACTACTATTACTGCTACTACTATTACTGCTACTACTATTACTGCTACTACTACCACTGCTACTACTATTACTGCTACTACTATTACTGCTACTACTTATTACTGCTACTACTATTACTGCTACTACTACCACTGCTACTACTATTACTGCTACTACTATTACTGCTACTACTACCACTGCTACTACTATTACTGCTACTACTATTACTGCTACTACTATTACTGCTACTACTATTACTGCTACTACTACCACTGCTACTACTATTACTGCTACTACTATTACTGCTACTACTACCACTGCTACTACTATTACTGCTACTACTATTACTGCTACTACTAAGAAATATGATCATAATAGACGACAGTGTAAAAAAATGTAGTTATAGCAAAAGAAAACCAGGACTAAACCAGGACTAAACCAGGACTAAAGCAGGACTAAACAGGGACTAAACCAGGACTAAACCAGGACTAAACCAGGACTAAACCAGGACTAAACCAGGACTAAAGCAGGACTAAAGCAGGACTAAACAGGGACTAAACAGGGACTAAACAGGGACTAAAGCAGGACTGCTACTACTATTACTGCTACTACTATTACTGCTACTACTATTACTGCTACTACTATTACTGCTACTACTATTACTGCTACTACTATTACTGCTACTACTACCACTGCTACTACTACCACTGCTACTACTACCACTGCTACTACTATTACTGCTACTACTATTACTGCTACTACTATTACTGCTACTACTATTACTGCTACTACTACCACTGCTACTACTAGAACTGCTACTACTACCACTGCTACTACTATTACTGCTACTACTATTACTGATACTACTATTATTAAGCTACTACTTATTACTGCTACTACTACCACTGCTACTACTATTACTGCTATTACTATTACTGCTACTACTATTACTGCTACTACTACCACTGCTACTACTATTACTGCTACTACTATTACTGCTACATCACTATTACTGCTACTACTATTACTGCTACTACTACCACTGCTACCACTATTACCGCTACTTATTACTGCTACTACTATTACTGCTACTACTATTACTGCTACTACTATTACTGCTACTACTATTACTGCTACTACTACCACTGCTACTACTATTACTGCTACTACTATTACTGCTACTACTATTACTGCTACTACTATTACTGCTACTACTATTACTGCTACTACTACCACTGCTACTACTATTACTGCTACTACTATTACTGCTACTACTACCACTGCTACTACTATTACTGCTACTACTATTACTGCTACTACTATTACTGCTACTACTATTACTGCTACTACTATTACTGCTACTACTACCACTGCTACTACTATTACTGCTACTACTATTACTGCTACTACTATTACTGCTACTACTATTACTGCTACTACTATTACTGCTACTACTACCACTGCTACTACTATTACTGCTACTACTATTACTGCTACTACTACCACTGCTACCACATTACTATTACTGCTACTACTATTACTGCTACTACTATTACTGCTACTACTATTACTGCTACTACTATTACTGCTACTACTATTACTGCTACTACTACCACTGCTACTACTATTACTGCTACTACTATTACTGCTACTACTACCACTGCTACTACTATTACTGCTACTACTA
>CM068350.1:2627021-2654521 GCA_034769755.1 Odontamblyopus lacepedii | reverse complement strand
ATGGCAACAAAAAGAAAAAAAGATGCTACATTTTGTTGCTAAAATGCACATAACACACACAGGATTCTGTTCGATTGTGAAAAGTCTTTTTCAGCATTTTTCTCCATTTTCCTTTGAATTCAGAGCATTTCTGTGGCAGGTCCTTTGAGTCCCTGTCTGTCCCTGTCACCGCGCCTCCAGATGATTGACAGGTGTTTAATGCCATCAGCGCAGGCTCTCCCAGGTCCCATGACCCTCATTCAGGGGTGGGCAAAGGTCAGCTGACCCACACGAGGGGGGCAGGGCCAGGGCCTCCCTCACAAAGACCCACAAGAGACCCCTGAGAGCCCAGGGCCCGACCAGCCGGCCCCTAACCTGGGACCATCTCAGCTGTAGAAATGTAGAAGTATATGATTTTAGTGAGGCTCGTTGGACCACTTTTTGACTAAAACACAGTCAAGATTTTTAGATTTACTAAATATTTTACATTTTTTCCCAGTTTGGCCATTTTTAAGTTTAAAATTTTATTTCCTATTTGGAAATCATGACATTACACTAGGGAATTTACTAGCAACAATGCGAGGTAAAACCGCTCTAGTGCACACAGACACTATTATCTGACAAAGAAAAATATGAGAAACACCTTTATTTTGTTGAAATAATATTTAAAGTCTCTTGTGTGTAAATTGTGCTGAATGTTTGGATAGAATTCTCACATTGGTTCTCTTGACTGGTGTAAAACTTTACTCATCACTTATTTACAACAGATCTTCTTCCACCAAATAAAGTCAAGATGAGAGTCATTCAAACCTCAAACACACTTAACTCTTACCCTGAGCACCTGCACCACAACTCTGGAGGTTCTGAGCTTCACATGAGGCCTGAACATAAACTAAGAATGAGACACACTTGGAAGCTCTGGAGACAGGTGAAGGCTCTGGAGACAGGTGAAGGCTCTGGAGACAGGTGAAGGGTCTGGAGACAGGTGAAGGGTCTGGAGACAGGTGAAGGCTCTGGAGACAGGTGAAGGGTCTGGAGACAGGTGATGGCTCTGGAGACAGGTGAAGGGTCTGGAGACAGCTGAAGGGTCTGGAGACACGTGAAGGCTCTGGAGACAGGTGAAGGCTCTGGAGACAGGTGAAGGCTCTGGAGACAGGTGAAGGCTCTGGAGACAGGTGAAGGCTCTGGAGACAGGTGAAGGGTCTGGAGACAGGTGAAGGCTCTGGAGACAGGTGAAGGCTCTGGAGACAGGTGAAGGCTCTGGAGACAGGTGAAGGCTCTGGAGACAGGTGAAGGCTCTGGAGACAGGTGAAGGCTCTGGAGACAGGTGAAGGCTCTGGAGACAGGTGAAGGCTCTGGAGACAGGTGAAGGCTCTGGAGACAGGTGAAGGCTCTGGAGACAGGTGAAGGGTCTGGAGACAGGTGAAGGGTCTGGAGACAGGTGAAGGGTCAGTTGTGGTAACGTTTTGAAACAAAGACAATGGTCAGAAACAAAAGTTGACCTTAAACATGACATTATGTTTCCATTTGGATGGTTCACGTTGAACGAGTATCACGTTCATCACCGAATCTCAAACTGAACAACAGTCATATGGCTTATAGGAGGAGGTGGGTCTAGGGGGAGTCACTGGGGGGTCTTGGGGCAGTTGTTAGGTGGGAGGGGTCCTGGGGGTCTTGGGTCAATGATCTGGGCCAGACTCTCGGACTGACAGCAGAAAAGAACTGCTCTTCAAAAGTGTCACCTTCACAAAGACTCTGATGTGTCCAATCCGCAGAGTGTTCAGGGACAGAGGACTCGACACCAGGGTCAGGGACAAAAGGGAGAAATATCCATATCCACAGCAGGCCTGAAACCAAACTCACTCAGATATATGAACAAACAAAGAGATATTAGTGCTGACATGTATTCATCCGATGCTTCAGCATGAGCCACGGTGTTTATGCTGTTTATGCTTTTTATATGAGTTAAATCAGAAAGCTCAGCAGGTGGGATTTGTGATGTTTAAGAGAGAAATAACCGACCTCCCGGTGTCCTGGAAAACTCATGTGAGCAGAAAGATGAACTCTAGCTCTTGACAGTCCCTGTTTTTAGGCTCCAGATAAAGCGTTCACTTGGATATCGGTCCGACCCATCACATGGGGCCAGTGTGTTTTATCAGGAATACAGTATTTAGTAAGTGAAAAAGTATTTAGTTTGTGAAAAATGTGCACCTGGAAGCACTTGTGGACAGGAGAGATGTCTGTGCTTTTCCCTCCACTGGATTTAACTAAAATTTAATTTTCCAGCTTGTCCTGGTGCTGTGACACTTCCACCAATCAGTGTGAAGTATTAGTTTGAACGCTCTGATCACTGGATCTGATCACTGGATCTGATCACTGGATCTGATCACTGGATCTGATCACTGGATCT
Source organism: Odontamblyopus lacepedii (assembly GCA_034769755.1). Taxonomy (NCBI): domain Eukaryota; kingdom Metazoa; phylum Chordata; class Actinopteri; order Gobiiformes; family Gobiidae; genus Odontamblyopus; species Odontamblyopus lacepedii. Next base: position 2,652,132 of record CM068350.1, on the reverse strand, counting down.
GATCACTGGATCTGATCACTGGGTGTGCAGGTACATGTGTGTGCAGATACATGTGTGTGCAGGTACATGTGTGCAGGTACATGTGTGCAGATACATGTGTGTGCAGATACATGTGTGTGCAGATACATGTGTGTGCAGGTACATGTGTGCAGGTACATGTGTGCAGATACATGTGTGCAGATACATGTGTGCAGATACATGTGTGTGCAGGTACATGTGTGCAGGTACATGTGTGCAGGTACATGTGTGCAGATACATGTGTGCAGATACATGTGTGTGCAGGTACATGTGTGCAGATACATGTGTGCAGATACATGTGTGCAGGTACATGTGTGTGCAGATACATGTGTGTGCAGATACATGTGTGTGCAGATACATGTGTGCAGATACATGTGTGTGCAGATACATGTGTGCAGATACATGTGTGTGCAGATACATGTGTGCAGATACATGTGTGCAGATACATGTGTGTGCAGGTACATGTGTGCAGGTACATGTGTGCAGGTACATGTGTGCAGATACATGTGTGCAGATACATGTGTGCAGATACATGTGTGCAGATACATGTGTGCAGGTACATGTGTGCAGATACATGTGTGCAGATACATGTGTGTGCAGATACATGTGTGCAGATACATGTGTGCAGATACATGTGTGTGCAGGTACATGTGTGCAGGTACATGTGTGCAGGTACATGTGTGCAGATACATGTGTGCAGATACATGTGTGCAGATACATGTGTGTGCAGGTACATGTGTGCAGGTACATGTGTGCAGGTACATGTGTGCAGGTACATGTGTGTGCAGATACATGTGTGCAGGTACATGTGTGCAGATACATGTGTGTGCAGGTACATGTGTGCAGGTACATGTGTGCAGGTACATGTGTGCAGGTACATGTGTGCAGGTACATGTGTGCAGGTACATGTGTGTGCAGATACTCATGCAGACCAGGGTAACCCAGATCCACCTCCCTGTGAGTGTGATCTCTGTGTTTGGATCAATCAATCAAACTTTATTGTGGGCCTGTGTTTGAGATGTTTCACATGTTCTCTGTGTGTTTCAGATGTTTCACATGTTCTCTGTGTGTGTTTCAGATGTTTCACATGTTCTCTGTGTGTGTTTGAGATGTTTCACATGTTCTCTGTGTGAGTGTTTCAGATGTTTCACATGTTCTCTGTGTGTGTTTCAGATGTTTCACATGTTCTCTGTGTGTGTTTGAGATGTTTCACATGTTCTCTGTGTGTGTTTCAGATGTTTCACATGTTCTCTGTGTGTTTGAGATGTTTCACATGTTCTCTGTGTGTGTTTGAGATGTTTCACATGTTCTCTGTGTGTGTTTCAGATGTTTCACATGTTCTCTGTGTGTGTTTGAGATGTTTCACATGTTCTCTGTGTGTTTGAGATGTTTCACATGTTCTCTGTGTGTGTTTGAGATGTTTCACATGTTCTCTGTGTGTGTTTGAGATGTTTCACATGTTCTCTGTGTGTGTTTGAGATGTTTCACATGTTCTCTGTGTGTGTTTGAGATGTTTCACATGTTCTCTGTGTGTGTTTGAGATGTTTCACATGTTCTCTGTGTGTTTGAGATGTTTCACATGTTCTCTGTGTGTTTGAGATGTTTCACATGTTCTCTGTGTGTGTTTGAGATGTTTCACATGTTCTCTGTGTGTGTTTGAGATGTTTCACATGTTCTCTGTGTGTGTTTGAGATGTTTCAGTTACAGAGGTTCAGAGCACTGGTGGTTCTGAGCTTCTGGAGACCACAGATCTTCTGACAGAGAAAACAAGGCTGTGTCAGCTTCTTTACACTGTACAGATGGTTTGTAGTGGTTCTACACTGTATCTATAGAGGAGCAACTGTCAATAAAACACAAGAATAATCATCTTATTTAGTGCCTGACCAAAGCCACTCCACACTCGGTGGTGGTAAGTTTTCCATGTAGCCACAGCTGCCCTGGGGCAGACGGGTGGAAGTGAGGCTCCAGTCTGCACCATCACAAGAGACACGTGTTACCTACACCAACACTCGTCTGTCAGTGAACAGTGTCTTTTCTGTACAACGTGAACAGTCTTGACTCAGTGGAGCTTCTTGTATATTTGAGGTTGTACTTTTCCCTCTCTCCTCCCTCAGCCTCAGGGCAGGTTGGAGTCCGGGGAAAGTCCAGGATCTTGTTGGGTCTAGACCAGATTCTCTTGGCCTTTGCAGTTGTTGAGTCCAGACCTCATCTCTGTGGAAACCTGAAACCGACCCGGGTCCAGTTTCAGGAACATGTGGTGCACTGATGCATCGTGGGACATCAATCATTCTGAGAGAGAGAAAGGGAGAGAGAGAGAGAAAGCGAGAGAGGGGAGAGGGAAGAGGCGAGGAGAAAAGGGAGAAAAAAAGAGAGAGGAAAGAAAGAGGGAGAGAGGAGGTGGGCGAGGAAGGCTAGATATCAAAAATATCAAAAGAGAGGGAAGAAATGGATGAAAGAGAGAAATTAACTGTGGAACATAAAACAAACTAATTCAGACAGTTTATGACAATGGAAAAATCGGGACATTTCCAACACAATCAGATACACAACGGTCTTCAAAGTGACTAGAGCAGTTCTGTGTGTGGTTATGTGTGGAGGAAGAGAGATCACTGTGAACGTACTCGAGCAAACAGCACAACCTCTTACTCTAAAACCAATATTTATTTCAGAGTTTTTTAATTCAACTCACATATTCTGCTCACCAACACTGTTCTGGTCTTTTACTTCTGTGGGGTATTAACAGTTAACACATGACATATTCACCATGTTAACTTTTATTGTTGTGAAAATGATTTAGTTCAGTCCAGAATAACGCATTAACATGTTTTAAAGTTTCGCTGATACTCTGAGCCTCCCTTTGCTCCCTGCACTAAGCCCCACCCCTTCAGAGCGTTATCGCAACATAATGAAATAATGAAACTACTGCACGTCAGACCAGGTTTGTGAAGGTGTAGTGTGTTGTTTTGTGTCATCGGAGGAGCTGAAGGTGCAGATTGGGCAGCCTCTGTTCTGTCAGTCTGGGCAGCTGTGGCTACAGTAGTGAAACACTCCTGAGTGTGGAGTAAATGAAGAATGACACCGTGTGGAGCTTTGAGAGGTCCCCACAAGCCTCAAGTGCATCACACGTGCACGCCTTTATCGTGTGTTTGTATATTCAATTCAATTCAATTTCCTTTATTGTCACATGTGCATATACATACAAAATATATATAGCACAGATGAAATTGCTGTCCTCTCCCACCTCAGTGCAAACATTAAAAACATTCCAATAAAAAAATTCAAGTATAAAACAAATGTGCAAACAGGACAGAAATGTGCAAACAGGACAGAAGTGCGCAAACAAGACAAAAATGTGCAAACACTCAAGTAACCATTTATGGAGAATTGTCATGTGGGAGCGTGCCAAACAGGAAGTGCTCCAGGAGGCTCTTCCAGCTCCTACTGGCTCTGGCTCCCATCGACTTACACTGGGACCTGGTGGCTCCTCTCACTGTACCTGCTGCACTGAGCCTCATCAGTTTGGTTTTAAAATATTCACATTAATCTGCTCAAATTGATCCTGAATTTTTTTTTTCCCCACTATTTTGTCTGTCAAAAAAATCCCATTCATGACACAGAGCCTGGCTCCAGATTCACTCCTGTAACCGTGAGCATCAGGAGCCTCATGTGAGCGGAGCTGAACACTGTGGGGACGTCGAACACTGTGGGGACGTCACACACTTATACTGCAAAAAACAAAAATCTAGTTAAGATGACTTGAATTCAGAAAGTTTAATCATGATTTGAGTACATTTCAGTGACATTATCTGCCAGTGGAATAAGACTTTTTGTACTTAAAATATGAAAATACATCTTGCTACATTTAAAATAAAAAAAATAATAACTTTTTGCGCTTATAATAAGAAATAAAATCCAATGTTGCTTGAATTAAGAAAAAAACACTTATTCCACTGGCAGATCATTTTACTTGTCAAGTTGAATCTGTTCAAATAAAGTAAAATGTCCTTAATTTAAGTCATTTTAACTTACTTACATATTGTTGTTTCTGGTGTGGTCCACTTTTATATACAGCGTGTGTGTGGGAACATGGCTGACGTCGGCTTTTTGGCTTGTCGCTTGGAGAATTACACCAAATCTTACAGCTAACAGTGAGGAGGGTTTGAATAGGACCCAGGAGAGATCACTAAATCACACAAACATGCATGGATGACATCTAAAACCTCCTCAGGCAGGTTTTTGATGCCGGGACACTGTTCTCACGTGGCGGAAAGCTCCGAAAAGTCGATTTTACCTAAACCCCCGCTTTCAGGACAATATATTATGAAGGTTGAATACGCGGTGGGTTTGATGCGTCCAAATCATGTTCTCATCCAGGCCTTCCATTCAGCCCCTGCACCCCCTTCTGCACATCGCCCCCCCGTCTCCAGTCTTCCCCAAACGTCCCCTCTCTCTGCAGACCCCCCTCTCTTCTCCCCGTCCCGTCCATCTGTGCCGGAGACATTGATCCTGATGATATTACACGGCTGTGGAATGTGTCAGGGAGAAACTTGAGACTCCAGATCACACCGTCAAAACCACCTCCAGCGCTCCGAGGAAAACTGTCCCGCTGAACCAGGGCTGAGGCAGGACTAAACCGGGACTAAACCTGGACTAAACCTGGACTAAACCAGAACTAGCCCAGGATTGAGGACTGAAGCAGGATTAAACAAGGACTGAAGCATTACTGACTGAAAATTGTCTGAAGCAGAACTGAAGCAAGACTAAACCCAGAGCTAGAACTAAACCAGGTCTAACATAGGACTAAACCAGGACTGAGGTGGTACTGAAGCAGGACTAGAAAAGGACTTTAAGGACTTTAAGATCCAGATATCAACAGGAGACAAAATGCAGGCTCCTAATTCAAAAATAAGTGCAGTAGAGATTTACTGACTGTTCTTTTATTGTTAAGAATTATGCATCCTCCCTGTGACCGGGCTCGTCTTTCCACAGACCTGACCTTCGTCTCCATGAGGATCGTTATGTGTAAAGTCAAACTGTGGAACATTTTGGGCATAGCATTAACCTCCAAATACAAGCACAATGGAAGCGCTTCATCAGAAAAGTTACATACTGCACCTTTAATGTTCCATGGTATTAAACTACTCTCCATGGAAACAAGCATATAAGCACATAGCAGCACCGACGTGCCGAATTGCAGGTCAGATCTGTGGAGAGGCAAGTCCACTCGCTGTAAGAATACATGTTTTCCTATGTATGATAGGAAAACAAATGGATTTTTAGTTTAGTTTAATGCTGTATTATGGAACCTTCCAGGCAAAGAGGAAACCTCTCCTCCCCAAACGCAAGCACCGTGTCCACAGAAGCACCACCGCTCTGACCTGCAGCCACACGCGACCTCTGACCTTTACTAAGACTGATTTACAACTTTAACATGAGGACCAGACATAAACATGTCTGCACCAGAGAGGAGGTCTTCATCAGGACTAAAGCAGGACTAAAGCAGGACTAAAACAGGACTAAAACAGGACTAAAGCAGGACTAAAGCAGGACTAAAGCAGGACTGAAGCAGGACTAAAGCAGGACTAAAACAGGACTATAGTCAGGACTAAAACAGGACTAAAGCAGGACTGAAGCAGGACTAAAGCAGGACTAAAGCAGGACTGAAGCAGGACTAAAGCAGGACTAAAGCAGGACTGAAGCAGGACTAAAACAAGACTGAAGCAGGACTAAAGCAGGACTAAAACAGGACTAAAGCAGGACTAAAGCAGGACTAAAGCAGGACTAAAGCAGGACTGAAGCAGGACTGAAGCAGGACTAAAGCAGGACTGAAGCAGGACTAAAGCAGGACTAAAGCAGGACTGAAGCAGGACTAAAGCAGGACTAAAGCAGGACTAAAGCAGGACTGAAGCAGGACTGAAGCAGGGCTAAAGCAGGACTAAAGCAGGACTAAAGCAGGACTAAAACAGGACTAAAGCAGGACTAAAGCAGGACTAAAACAGGACTAAAGCAGGACTAAAGCAGGACTAAAGCAGGACTAAAACAGGACTGAAGCAGGACTAATCCAGGACTGAAACAGGACTATAGTAGGAGTAAATCAACAAACCAAAATGTTCTAAAATGCATGTTTAATAGAACTGTAATAGGTTTAACAGGTTAGGCTCATTTGACCAAAACACTGAGTCTCAATGTTCTTTTGGAGGAACACATCCCAAGAACTCGTAAGAACTACACTTCTACTGTGTTAGAATATTATTACTCCAATAATGCATCAAATCATTCTAATGTGTCCATCAATGTAACTGATCTATGTTCTTATTACTTCTTATAAAAAGGTGACTCTGTGACCCAGTAACATTTATGAGTCCTTTTACAGAACAGTTCTAACAGACTTCTCACATGCTCGGACATTAAACCACAGCTGAAGCTGTAAAACAGCAGCAGTGTGTGGACGCGCTGTGCTCACTTCCTCACTCTCCCTCACACTTTTATCAGAAGGTCAAACCCAGACTGGCCTCAGAGTCCACTGTGTGTTTCTTACTGCATATAAGATATGTGACTGTTTCTATTCTCTGATCTCTGTTCTAATGCACTTTCCTCATCACAAACAGACCTGGAGTTGTGTTTGTTTCATTCACACGTGTTTAACAGTCTGCACATTTAGGCCAAAATCAAACTGGCAGAGAGAGGGAGGTACTTTACTTTAAATTCAAGTTTTGCTGCAGCAGCATTTCCACTGCACGTCTCAGTGTTCTTGTGTCTCAGTCAAAGGTCTCAGGTCAGTTTAACAGGAAGATTGGTCAGGAAGAGTCAGCAGATCGTGTGGAAGAGCCAAAAGTGTCCCTCCCTCCTCTGTGTCCTGCAGCACCACAGTAGCCTCCAGGGGGCGCCAGGTGAACACAACAGGACAGGCCTCGTTCTGGTGTTGGACAAAATGGTCCATTCACTCAGAGTGTTTCTTCTGGAAGATCTTCTTCCACATTTGCTGACACATATGGCGTAAAATGCTTGTAGCATCTTAAATGTCCACAGCTTCTCAGATAGCTCCTTAGCCTCTTGCGGTCTCCATGGATACAAGAAAAACATTTCATTTCACACAATCTAACAGTCCCTTTTGTCCTGAGCTCAAAAAAGTAAAATTTGAAAAACTGCTCAGTGTGTGATCCAGACCGCCACAAGAACAGCCACTCCACTGTTATCTGAAAGTGCTCCACTGTGTTTTTAAACACCATAAACCTTCACTGGCATCAATGAGATAATTTCAAAACTTGAATCTCTGCTAAACTTAAGTTTAAAGGTTAAAGGTTCACTTGAAAAGTACCACTACATGACATCACAAGGTGGAACAGAGCATTTTGAGCTTTGGAGATGTAGACAGACTAATAATAAAGGATTATTCAAACATGTGTGAATGAAAGAAAACACAACCCCAGGTCTGTATTTGAGGAGGAAACGGCTTTAGAACACGTCTTAAAGCACAAAAGAACAAAATGTGAAAACACAACCTCAGACTGTCTTCTACAGCGTTGATAACTCAGGTAGAGATGTTCTGTTTTAAAACTCACCACTATCTCACCACTAGCTCAACTTTTTTCCTGCCACTTAACTCATATCAAACTATAATACACGTTTAAATAAACCAAGTCAGAATTAGACGTGAAAACCTGTCATACGCACTACAAACCCCTGGTAATCCTGCCCTTTGTTGCTGTAATCCGTGTAAGCTTGTCTCTGGGCCCGGGCAGGTCTCCGGTCTCAGGTGTGCGGAGGCGGGGGTGGAGATGGGGGGAGGGCGGGTCTCTGGGTCTTTGTGTGCTCTTTGTTCAGGTCCCGGTCTAGTCCTGGTCTAGTCCTGGTCGGGTTCTGCGTCCTGGGATCAGTTTGATCAGATAGTATTGTCTGGGCGGTGTAGTCCTTGTCGTTAGCGTGTAGAGACAGGAGCACTTTGTGCTGGGGCTGTAGGGGCCAGATCCAGTTTCACAGGGACTGGTGGGAAAGTCTGCTCCCAGCACAACTGCACACAATCACCAGGGGAAAGTAAAAGTACTCATAACAAGGTAGGGCTGTCAAATGTATCGAGAACCAGACACTAATCGATGCTCAAACTAGTAGAAACTAAGTGCTCATTTTTCGCCAGTATCAATATTTTAAAAAAGTTTCACTGACAGCAGAGAAATGGAGTTTTCCTGTGTGTCTGTAGAATGATCTGGAGCTGTATCAGAACAAGTATAAGAGCACATAGACGAGTATAAGCCCATGGAGCACTGAGGAACCCACCTGGATATAAGGACACTCATGTGATTCACTCATATTGAAATCTGTATCAAATTTATTCTTTAAGATGGAAATAGAGTTTGAAATGTCGGTATCGTGACAACACTACAATGAATTCCTACTAATGCTGTCTATGGCTCAGTTACATGACACTGTCCAATTACAATTTCCTCAGTTAAAAGGTTCAAATTTCATAATAATTCAGCACATTTCTGTAGCACCTCTGACCTCCATGGAACCAAATCATTTTTTTCAGAAATCCTGAGTTCTTCTGCATGTTTTTTGTACTTAAAGTGTTCAAATGTCATGTGGTGCGACCGTGCATCATGTGGTGCGACGAATAACAGCAAGAATTCTATGGCTGGAGTTTAATAACAGACAAAGTCGACTTGGGCGAACGGTTCTTTAGGCATTTTTCTTCATTTGAGGCATTTTCCAGGGCAGTAGTTCATTAAACACAAGCAGGCGACTGTCATATTGGAGCAAAAGAAAATATCAATATGCATTAAAAATCTAAAGAAACACAACAGTTTGTTTCTATACACTTCATATTACTCAGAATTTAGATTAATATCCCAACCATGTTTTAGAAAATAAAACTATTTTAAGGTTATTCTCGGTCGCACCACATGACATTTTACACTAAAAATGCTTCATATAAATGTTAAATATAGATTTATGCTCCTGACACTGGAAAGATTTGAAAAAGTTCAATAGAGACTAATATATTTTATATTTTAAAATGTGCCTGTTGAAAATCCTTATTTGTCATTGACCTAAATACAGCTGCTTCACTTCAGCTCTGGGCTTTGGACGGGTGTACAGTTCTCTCATTAAAACGCGGTTCACCTTTTGCAGCCTCGCTGTTTCGCTGATTTCTTTTTCTCGCAATTTTGCATGTTTTTTTTTATTTATTTTTTTTACGTGCATCGTGTTCTGTGCCCTGATTGGCTGTTTTGCGTAATCAAAGGTGGCATGCCTGTTTATAAGAATCTTCTCGTCCAGAAGAACGTTAGGTTAGGTCAGGTTAGGTTAGGTTAGGTTAGGCTTTATTTGTACCCGTAGGTAAATTTGCTTTGCAGATTTGAGAGGCTGGTCCCACATTTCATTCATCCACATTCTGCACAATAAACACCAATAAAAATACAAATATAAATATAAATAAAGTGTTGCAGTGTCTCCAGTGCAGAGTGGTTGTTCCATAAATAAAAGAATTCATCTGACTGAGCTAAAAATTGCAATACATACGAACTATATCAAAAACATGATAAATAAATAAATTACAATTTATTCATAAATACAACAGCAGCTGGAACGAAACTCATTTTAAAGCGATTTGTTCTCGATCTTGAAGAAACAGTGCCAAAAAGTACCCATAACTATGTTCTTCACTCTGCTCTCAACACTCGGGCTCACGAGGAAATGAAGCTCTATGTCCAAAATTCCGAACTGTCTCTTTAATAAAATGAAATCAAATAAAGTAATTTTAAAAACATTTCAAACCCCAGATGATTTCTTTCATGTATTAAAGTAAAAAAAACTGGTTTTACACCAGTACAGAATGATTATCCGCGGCGAGCTGTTTGCATCCTACTAAAAGCGTTTTATCATCCGAGAATCAGGAAGTGAACTGTTAGCATGCTCTGGTGGTCTGTCACCTGTCCGAGATTATTGCTCTTCCTGAAATGTTCCACAGTGCGGCATTAAGCGGATCTAGCTTGCATTTACTCAGTCATGGGTGATTATTGTTGCTCAAAATGAACTTAAAAACATTCTTACAGTGAGGTCACCTGTCCTCAGATCTGATCTGTGACACATCACCATGGAGACGAGCCCAGTACACCTTTAAAGTCTGAAAACCAATAAAAGGGTTTGTATCATGAGTTCATTTATTTATTTGTTTTTATTGTCAGAGAATCACTAGAGTACACTAGCATGCAAACCGTTCTTACTGTACTGTTATTGTGACGGCAGAGCTCGAGCTTCATGAACAGTGCTCATAAACTCATCCTGGTGAATCGTTAGGATGCTCTGAATGCATGAAATAAATGAGGAATAACTCGCTGCAGACCGATTAAAAAGAACTCGCTCTGCTTTTCAACATTTTAAGAGTGAAAATGAGGTGTGCAGTGTCTCGGCCGACCCACCTCATCGTGAACATGGTCTTTACATTCCTGGACTTTGGGAGGATCCATATTTCCCCTTTGGGCCCAGATCTGATCTTTAGTCCAGGTTGAGTCCAGTCTCCGTCTGTGGAACATGAAAGAGCCGCTCGGACAGACAGGTGCTCAGGTTTCCCCCACTCCCTGAAGGCAGCGCGGGGTGGTCTGACCTGGACGGCCAACGCACCGCCGAGGGAAGAGCATCTGGAGTAATGCTGGGGCCGCTCCTCACGCAGGGGCCCACGCTGAGGTCTGACAGGGGACAGTGAACGCGCCATAGAGGGGGTGCGGGGAGGGCATCTGGTGTAATGTTGGAGTCATGGTCAGGTCTGATGTTTGGTATTAAATAAAGTGTGTTGTTAACTTTAGAATGTTAACGTGAAATCCATATTTTCCTTTCCAGCACATGGTGGATTAGGAATTTCTTTTCACGTTGCCTGATTTGTCTGTAGGCTGAGCTCTTGTAGTTTTAAAAGGTACAATAATCCACATCTGGTCCTGTGTCTCCAGAGTGTTCACCTGCAGATAGACGCATCTAAGTTCTTCTCATTCTCATATGTTCAGACCTCAGGTGAAGCTCAGAACCTCCAGAATTCCCTCCCTGAGCTGCAGAGGCTGCACTAGCACTGACTCAGGACTTGTGCAGGTGCTGGAGTTTAGGGAGTTTTAAGGTTTAAATCACCTGGATTAAGAGTCATAAGCAGAGATCTTTGTTCATTTTCATTTTGGTAAACATCAAGCTCTATTCACGCGGATTATTTTTAGAATTTAATTTTTTAACCCCCACGATAAACGAGGGACCACTTTATACTAATTCCGGTTTAGAATCTACAAATCTAGAACGATAGGGTCTGTTCACGCTCACGTCAGACACCAGGAAGACGTTTGAAAACATACGATGAAAACTCCCGTTGTGGTTCCCGACACTGGGTGCGACTCACTTTGATGAAGTAAATGTGACGGTCGGTAAAATGAAGACTGCAGACGTATGTGATGTTCGGAATCATCTGGAATTTGGCGCCCTCGTCTCTTCTAATCACATGTACCCAGTGCGAAAGAGAGCCGTGCGTCAGTTAGGGCTGGGCGGTAAACCGTTTGAACCGGTAATTTTTATTTTTATGATATGAATTTTTTATTTACCGCCATACCGTGTGTGTGCGCATATGTCGGCAACACAGAGCGGTGGAACGTCACACAGCGGTAAATTGAGCGGGGGCTGTTTTTCAGTGTTACACCAAACAAGCCGACTCTGCAGGAGAGCAGCAGTGGCAGAGACTAGGGTGGTAAGGACAGCGAGTTGAGCGGTGAGCATGGACGAACAAAATGACACAGACACAGAACTCATTCCGAAAAAGGGAGCCGTGTCTGCCGTTTGGAAATACTTCGGTTTTAAAAAATCTGACGCGGATCAAACACGCATCATCTGTAAGTGTTGTCGAGCTAATGTTTTAGCTGCAGGAGGCAACACGAGCAACTTGCTTCACCACCTCCACCACAATCATATCCTGGAATACGAAGATTGCATGAAAGTAAAATCTGCATCTTCTCCCCAACCTCTGCGTAACGTCGGCACTGCAGCACAAAACACTACACAGACGTCCCTGGAGGCGCGTTTGCTAAAGGGACTGTCTACGACAAGAAAAGCAAACGTTGGAATGATATTACCAACTCTATCACACTCCACTGAGCCAAAGACAAAAACACCGTTAAATACCGTGATACCGTGATAATTTAAAAAAATACCGTGATATCAATTTTTGGTCATACCGCCCAGCTCTAGCGTCAGTGGACGTGATGAAAACTGAGATACGGTTGTAACTGTTGATGAGCCGAACATAACGGAACACTGCAATGACACGGAGATGAAGAAAACTGGGACATGTTCTAATTTTTTACACATTTTTCAGGCTCGCCGGAAGTTGTCATCACATATTTTCACGTGTTTTCCAGGTTTGTGACGTAGGCGTGGATAGACCCTATTGTCCTGGATTTGTAGATTCTAAACCGTAATTAGCACACAGTGGTCCCTCGTTTATCACGGGGGGTCACGTTCTAAAAAATAACCCGCAATAGGTGAAATCTGCGAAGTAGTCAGCTTTATTTTTTTTACAATTATTCTATATGTTTTAAGGCTGTAAAACCCGTCACCACACACTTTTCTCAGACAGGCTCCATGATCTAAACTAAGAAAGACTAAGAAAGACGTCTCCAACACTCTGGCACACAAGGAAATCAGGGCCTATGTCCAAAATTCCAAACTGTCCCTTTAAAGAGGAGGTATTTGACTTCTCTGGGGTATTAGCTGTAACACGTCACATATTTAGATCACCGTGTTACCTTTGATTGTTTGGAAAATGCAATCAGCGCACATCCTGCTAATGAAAGTACTGCACAGCTCATCGGGTTTTGAAGTTGTCGTGCACAGTTTTGGATGATGAGTTTGTATATTTATGGAGAATCGTCGAGCGGGAATTGAAGCCTATTACTCCAACATGCATGGATGACATCTAAAAGCTCTTCAGGCCTGGTTTTGATGAAGGAACAATGTTATAACAGGGTCAAAAGCTCCAAGAAGTTGCTTTCGTGTTATACCTTCTTAATTTATAAAAAGAAAAACGTACTTCTGTTGGAAATGTATAGTTATTGCACTTTGGCTCATTCTGTTTCCTCTACTTTCTATAGTGCTCCTTGTGCACTGGTACACTGTGTACGCGGTGCGCCTCATCCTTACATCCTCACGCCATACTTCTTGCAGATCACATTAAGTTCCTAAATGTCTAAAATGGATCCTAAATGTCTAAAATGGCCGCTAACCGTGATTTAGCGCTGTGCACATGTGGGCTGTGTGAGGCCAGACCGGGCTAATGCAGCTCTAATGCTGAGTAATGATGATAAAGGTTTGTCTGTGGGTGACGCTGTGTTCTCCCACCCGCTCTGGGGACAGCCAACGCTCCATTATCCCGATGAGGAGTGTCCCTGAACGCAGCACTGTAACTGTGTTAGCGAGCACTCAGCTAAACGTGTTAAGAGACAGAGGGCGGATCAGGTTCAGGAGGAGGCCACAGAGGTGTCAGCACATCCCCACATGCTCACAGCTCCAAACGCTCATCTGAGGGGCTTTAAAGGACACATGCAGCGCAAAATGGACCTTTAACCATCTTCTAGTGCTGTTCCTTTTGATGAGCGAAGAGAACATCATTCATTAAAAAATGTGGGTAAAATCCCTCAGTCGTCCAGGTAGAATCCACGGCAAACGGAGAAATTCAAATCATCAAGTGGACAAAAGTTTATTTTGGACGAATACGTTTCGCAGATCATCCAAATGACCAGAACTGAAGAAGCAGCTTGGATGAGCTGTGAAACGGCTTCAAACAAACTAAACCTTTGTCCACTTGACAATTTGAATTTCTCATTTTGCCATTCATTAAAAAAAATAACTATTTTCCTTCTATGGGCTGTTAACTAGGTCTATAAGAATAAGGTAAATATGGTGATATCGTATCATCAAAGGTCCCAAAATAATATCATGGACCATCACAATATATCGAATCCCAAGTCTCTTTGCTTAAATGAACAGTTCTGATGCAGAAATAGCTAAAAAAAAACAGAGGGAACTACATTGACCATGATCCTTTGCTCCGTTTCAGTGCAGACGACATGAAGAAATAACTGTTCTAAGCACTTTTACATCTTCATTCTTTGGATTAAGTCTGTGAAGCATTTTTAGAGGAAAAAGGAGCAGATTCACAGTTTTGTTTTTACCTCCACAAAATATTGTAATAAATCTGGTCCAGTGAGATGTTTATGGTGAAAATCTGGTCCAGAGAGATTTGGATTTCGTTCCATCCCTAATGACAATAAATGTTGTACCAAATGACTGGTCAAAGCATTTTAGAGTCAGTCTTGTTATTCTGTAGAATATCTTAATACCGTGAGCTTTCCCACCATATCACAATAAATATTGTACCGTGATGATATCGTATCGTGAGACGTGGATATCGTTACAGCCCTAATATTAACTGCTAAAACATCACATTTAGATCACCGTGTTACTTGCTATTGTTTGGAAAATGCTTTATTTGTCAAAAGCAACGTATTAAAATGTTTAGTTTCAGTTTTTTCACACTCTGAGTATCCCCTTCCCTTTCTCTCTGTACTAAACCACTCCCCCTTCAGAGCACGATCACATTACAATCAGCATGCATGCCACTCATGAACCTACTGCACCTCAGGTTTGTGAAGTTATAGTGTATTGCTTTCTCCCCTGCTTTTGTGTATTTACAAAAAATAGTCATGCAAGAGCTGACATAAGTGTAAGGAGGGTTTGAATAGGGCCTGGGAGAGATTGCTAGATTACTCAAACATGTATGGAGGACTCTAAAACCTCTTCAGATGTGTTTTTGATGAGGGAACAATGTTAAAACATGGTCCAAAGCTGCAGAAGTTGATTTTGTTTCATCCTGTTTATGAGGCTGTCTTTCTCTGAGCCTCAGAAATCACTTGGTTTCCATTTCCCCCCCGTTATTTACGTAACAGTTATTCCAAATCATCTCCATGTTGAATTTAGAGTGATTCATGTTTGAGTCATCTTTATTGTCCTGGTTTCGAGACGTCATCGCTGTGAAAATTCCCTTTTCCTCTGTCTGCCCTGTGCTCACTTTGTTCTTGTTTCATCGGTGATTCATGTTGGATTCAGTAGCATCACAGCAGTTTGGCACAAATGAAAACAAAACAAAAGCAAACATTGCTGCAAATGCTCCACCACAGCTTCCTCAAACTTGTCCCACCAAGTACCACCAAAGAGCACATTTGGTTTTCCCAGTCCCAGCAGATCTAAACCAGGTCTATGAAGGGCTCTTCCAGGTCTAATCGAGGGCTACACCGGGTCTCAACACGGACTGGAACATTTCCACTGGAGTTCTAAACCAGAAATGATCCAAAAAAGGGCAAAAAGGGGATAAAATGAAGTAAATGAGGCAAACCCACAAACTGCAGAGCTGTCCCCACCTGCAGGAGCTCCAGTGGACCTGTGGAACATGTACCCCAGTTTGAGAAACACTCAACTGCTTTACGAATGTGACCATGTGTTTTTATTCATTCTTTTGTTAAGAAGATTGATCAGTATTGTGTCCACGTGATACACAAACACTAAAGCACTAGAGACACTTCTGAGGACGGCTACAGTTTAGGATGATCAGATTTTCCCAGTCAAAACCTGGGACACATCTGAGTCAGTCTAAATAAAACTGAACGGCGCATGTACGACTGTCAGTCAGAATCTGAGGGAGTTGTGTTGCTGCATTTTTTTTTGCTTTCTGATCATTCGCGTCCTTCTCTCTGGACCTGCTGCACTGACCCTCGTCATTTTGGTCTTAAAATGTTCAGATGAACCCGCGACACAGGATCCTGAATTTTTCATTTCTCTGTCTTGTTCCTAAATCAAGATATGAACAGAAATAACGGACCAATCAGACGCCTTCAGTCCCCGAGGTCACTGCCGCCTAGCGTTAGCAACAGGTTTGATTGACAGCTAGTTCCGCTCCAAAGTAAGTTCCCTTCCCACTTTCCTGCCCCGAGTGACTATTTTTGATGAAAATGAGAAAATATCTCAAACAGTCACAATATCTAATGTTACTAGAATCTTAACTAGCATAACCTAACTAGCATAAAGTAAAGTGAATTTCGTTAAATTGCGACTCTATTGTTGTTTGCACGTAACAGAACATAGAATATAAATCAATGACTTAAACTTACTATTTAAAGTTTGACAATAAAAGCTAAAAGTTTCCTTATTCTCAAGAATCACCAAAGTCCAGTGTCCTGCAGGTGCAGAGTATCACCTATGTTCCCACGGTCCAATGGTCCCACATTTCTAAGAAAAAAATCAAATTCAGGCCCTATGTTCCACAACTAACCCTAACCCAACCCTAACCCAACCCTAACCCAACCCTAACCCAACCCTAACCCTAACCCAACCCTAACCCTAACCCAACCCTAACCCAACCCTAACCCAACCCTAACCCAACCCTAACCCTAACCCTAACCCTAACCCAACCCTAACCCTAACCCTAACCCAACCCTAACGCCGTGGGACCAATGGGCTATGGGACCATTGGCCCAATGGTGGGAACATAGGGCTGACCCCGAGTATCACATCCATAGTCCGTATATATGATGCATCGCAGTTCTGCCATGAGTCGAGCAGCACATTTAACCACCTCAATCATGATTGGCTCTTGTGGTTGCTATGATAATCGTGGTCAGATTTCCAAACATGGAGCCTGGCTCCAAATTCACTCCTGTGACCGTGGCATCAGGAGCCTCATTTGAGCGACGCTGGGACAGGGGACACAGGCCTCAAAACTGGGAGTCCTGTCCATCCACCTTCTTCCGCTTTGTCCGGCTGGGTCATGGGGCAGCTGTTCACCGCCCAGTCCTCTGCACCTGACACCCCCATGAACCCCTCTGTGAGTGGAGCCCACAGGAGGGGGGACGTCATGGTCCTTGCTGTTAGTTCATTGGGGTGACTGGGAGTCTTGTGTTCCGGGTAAATAGGGACGTCTGGTCACTCTACATTACCATGATGGCAAAACTGTGCTCTGGTCTCAGAGAGCTGTGAAAAGCTAATAGAATAATCCGGACACTCAGAATACATAAGGTAAGTATGAGATATGGTCGGTGAAGTTGTCCACCCTGAGCACAAACTGCAGGTGCTCTGATGAGGAGACATTATAATAACGAACAGTCATCTTGGAAAATATGGACGCCTTAAAACTTGTTACCAAACGACGCTAACACTTTCCAAAATGCT
The DNA here is from genome assembly GCA_034769755.1 of Odontamblyopus lacepedii. Classification (NCBI taxonomy): domain Eukaryota; kingdom Metazoa; phylum Chordata; class Actinopteri; order Gobiiformes; family Gobiidae; genus Odontamblyopus; species Odontamblyopus lacepedii. The sequence goes on along the minus strand of CM068350.1, from coordinate 2,634,870 downwards.
ACTGTGGCTAATTAGCTCGCACTTATCCCACAAGCCTGTCGCTCTGCACCAACCAAACCAATCTTAACTTGTCATTTTCACTTAGTTTTCTCATTTGTTGTGAGTAAACAGTATTTTAATTTCATCAAAGTAAATACTACCTTCTCCTGTGAGTGATTAAGCCAGAGGAAGGCGACCAATCACAGCGCAGGCAGGTCAGACTCGTTAACACACCAAAATAATCCCTCGTGATTGGCCGTGTCGTGGATAACCTCTTCTGATTGGCTGCTGTCCAGGGTCCTGTCATGAATATTCAGAGAAGTTAATGATGAGTTTGCACTGATTAACGAACGGAAACAAATTAAGACGTGTTAGGAAGAATTTTAATATGGAAATGGAACAAGACAGAAACAACTTTGTAAAGTAGTAGTAGTAGTAGTTGTACTAATAGTAGTAGTGGCAGTTGTTGTATAGTATTAGGACTAAACCATTTTTTTATGTATTTCTTTCTGGATTTGGCTTTTTTAGGCATAGTATTTTGCTCTTTCAGGAACACACAACATTTATTCATGTAAAGTTTCTTAGTCTTGGTTTGGTCTAATTCGGTCCTGGTTTAGTTCAGATTTAGGCCTGGTTTAAAATGGGTTTAGTCCTGGTGGAGTCCTGGTTTGGTCTTGGTTTAGTCCTGGTTTGGTCTTGATTTAGTCTTGGTTTGATCCCGGTTTGGTGTTATTTTGGTTCTAGTTTAGTGCAAGTTTAGTCCTAGTTTAGTATGGGTTTAGTTCTAGTTTGGTGCTGCAGTCCTGGTTTAGTCCTTGTTTAGTCCTGGTTTAGTCCTGATTTAGACCTGTTTTAGACCTGGTTTAGACCTGGTTTAGACCAGGTTTGGACCTTGTTTAGTCCTGGTTTGGTCCTGGTTTACGCTTAGTTTAGTCCTGATTCAGACCTGGTTTAGTCCTGGTTTACTCCTTGTTTAGTTCTTGTTTGGTTCAGTGTTGGTCCTTGTTTAGTTCTGGTTTAGACCTGGTTTTAGATCTGGTTTATTCTTTGTTTAGACCTTGTTTGGTCCTGGTTTAGTTCTTGTTTAGTCCTGGTTTAGTCCTGGTTTGGTCCTGATTTAGACCTGGTTTAGTCCTGATTTGGTCCTGGTTTAGTCCTGGTTTAGTCCTAGTTTAGTCCTGATTTAGTCCTGGTTTAGTCCTGGTTTAGTCCTAGTTTAGTCCTGATTTAGTCCTGGTTTAGACCTGGTTTAGTCCTGGTTTAGACCTGGTTTATTCCTGGTTTAGACCTGATTTAGTCCTGGTTTAGACCTGGTTTAGTCCTGGTTTAGACCTGATTTAGTCCTGGTTTAGACCTGGTTTAGTCCTGGTTTAGTCCTGATTTAGTCCTGGTTTAGACCTGGTTTAGTCCTGATTTAGTCCTGGTTTAGACCTGGTTTATTCCTGGTTTAGACCTGGTTTAGTCCTGGTTTAGACCTGGTTTAGTCCTGGTTTAGACCTGGTTTAGTCCTGGTTTAGTCCTGATTTAGTCCTGGTTTAGACCTGGTTTAGTCCTGATTTAGTCCTGGTTTAGTCCTGATTTAGTCCTGGTTTAGACCTGGTTTAGTCCTGGTTTAGTCCTGGTTTAGTCCTGATTTAGTCCTGGTTTAGACCTGGTTTAGTCCTGGTTTAGACCTGATTTAGTCCTGGTTTAGACCTGGTTTAGTCCTGGTTTAGACCTGGTTTAGTCCTGGTTTAGTCCTGATTTAGTCCTGGTTTAGACCTGGTTTAGTCCTGATTTAGTCCTGGTTTAGTCCTGATTTAGTCCTGGTTTAGACCTGGTTTAGTCCTGATTTAGTCCTGGTTTAGTCCTGATTTAGTCCTGGTTTAGACCTGGTTTAGTCCTGGTTTAGTCCTGATTTAGTCCTGGTTTAGACCTGGTTTTGTCCTGATTTAGTCCTGGTTTAGTCCTGATTTAGTCCTGGTTTAGACCTGGTTTAGTCCTGGTTTAGACCTGGTTTAGTCCTGGTTTAGTCCTGATTTAGTCCTGGTTTAGACCTGGTTTAGTCCTGATTTAGTCCTGGTTTAGTCCTGATTTAGTCCTGGTTCAGACCTGGTTTAGTCCTGATTTAGTCCTGGTTTAGTCCTGATTTAGTCCTGGTTTAGACCTGGTTTAGTCCTGGTTTAGTCCTGATTTAGTCCTGGTTTAGTCCTGATTTAGACCTGTTTTAGACCTGGTTTAGACCAGGTTTGGACCTTGTTTAGTCCTGGTTTGGTCCTGGTTTACGCTTAGTTTAGTCCTGATTCAGACCTGGTTTAGTCCTGGTTTACTCCTTGTTTAGTTCTTGTTTGGTTCAGTGTTGGTCCTTGTTTAGTTCTGGTTTAGACCTGGTTTTAGATCTGGTTTATTCTTTGTTTAGACCTTGTTTGGTCCTGGTTTAGTTCTTGTTTAGTCCTGGTTTAGTCCTGGTTTGGTCCTGATTTAGACCTGGTTTAGTCCTGATTTGGTCCTGGTTTAGTCCTGGTTTAGTCCTAGTTTAGTCCTGATTTAGTCCTGGTTTAGTCCTGGTTTAGTCCTAGTTTAGTCCTGATTTAGTCCTGGTTTAGACCTGGTTTAGTCCTGGTTTAGACCTGGTTTATTCCTGGTTTAGACCTGGTTTAGTCCTGGTTTAGACCTGATTTAGTCCTGGTTTAGACCTGGTTTAGTCTTGGTTTAGTCCTGATTTAGTCCTGGTTTAGACCTGGTTTAGTCCTGATTTAGTCCTGGTTTAGACCTGGTTTATTCCTGGTTTAGACCTGGTTTAGTCCTGGTTTAGACCTGGTTTAGTCCTGGTTTAGACCTGGTTTAGTCCTGGTTTAGTCCTGATTTAGTCCTGGTTTAGACCTGGTTTAGTCCTGATTTAGTCCTGGTTTAGTCCTGATTTAGTCCTGGTTTAGACCTGGTTTAGTCCTGGTTTAGTCCTGGTTTAGTCCTGATTTAGTCCTGGTTTAGACCTGGTTTAGTCCTGGTTTAGACCTGATTTAGTCCTGGTTTAGACCTGGTTTAGTCCTGGTTTAGACCTGGTTTAGTCCTGGTTTAGTCCTGATTTAGTCCTGGTTTAGACCTGGTTTAGTCCTGGTTTAGTCCTGATTTAGTCCTGGTTTAGACCTGGTTTTGTCCTGATTTAGTCCTGGTTTAGTCCTGATTTAGTCCTGGTTTAGACCTGGTTTAGTCCTGGTTTAGACCTGGTTTAGTCCTGGTTTAGTCCTGATTTAGTCCTGGTTTAGACCTGGTTTAGTCCTGATTTAGTCCTGGTTTAGTCCTGATTTAGTCCTGGTTCAGACCTGGTTTAGTCCTGATTTAGTCCTGGTTTAGTCCTGATTTAGTCCTGGTTTAGACCTGGTTTAGTCCTGGTTTAGTCCTGATTTAGTCCTGGTTTAGACCTGGTTTTGTCCTGGTTTAGTCCTGGTTTAGACCTGGTTTAGTCCTGGTTTAGACCTGGTTTAGTCCTGGTTTAGACCTGGTTTAGTCCTGGTTTAGTCCTGGTTTAGTCCTGGTTTAGTCCGTGCTTGGTCTGTTCAGTAAAACGCCTTATGTCGTGAATGGACCAAACCCAATAGAACTCTGCTGTGAACTGTAAACTTGACCAGGTTTGTCAGAACCCGCAGGCCGGATCAGGCAGGTCCAGTCTGACAGAAGATTCGGCTGAGGCCAAGTCTCTGTGTGTCATTTTCACCCTGTTCCAAACCTCGAAAAGTCCGGCAGTTCATTGTAAACAGTTTGCAGTGCTCCAAAGTTCTTCCTCACTCACCTTCTGCATCCAGAGCGTCCTCATTATTCACCCTGATGAGTGTATAAGAGCTTTTCAAGTTTTGCCATGATTATACAACGATAAACTCTATTGTACATATTGAGATGCAGACAGGACCCAGATGACTTATTTTGACCTTCACAAAATCTGTAATAGGTCATTTTTATATAAAGAATGTGTAACACAGGCCCACCAAGATGATTTGTACTCAGAATTTTGCACTAAACTCCTGATTCCTACACAATATATCTGTACTGAGGCAAGATCTTTTTACTCAGATACATGTAAAATCCTGTTCTTGGGCTTTAGTGAAATGATTGTGACTGATCTCATGCTCTAAACATCCGGGTGAAGCTCAGACGGTTCCTCTGCGGCTCCCTGTGGTGTGACGTCAGAGGAGCGCTTGTTTCCCCGCGGTCCTCCCAGGCGGGCGGGTGCTCTCGTGGGTGTGTTTGTGAGCGGGAGAGAGCACCCTGAGGTCTCATTAGCGGAGCCTGCGGAGGTCTGCACCACCACGGGACCCACGACTGTTACAAGACAAGAAGAAACATAGAGGTGCTCAGAGGGGACAGTGCTCACTTCAGAGAAGGACGACTGTTACTGCAAAATAATATTACTCGGACAGAAGTGAAAAAAGTGCTATCCAAGAAAATCACGCAAGTAAACTACCGGGTCTACTCAAGTAAGAGAACCCGGAAGGCTCAAGAGACAATTTCATGTAGTCCCCAAGCTATTAAGTTAGTTCATCTATATACATATAAATAAAATAAAAAAGCATTATAAATGTTGTATTAATTACACACAGTATATCTCAACACATTTAAGTGTTCTGATTTGGGAAGAATGGGCACGACATGAAGCCTGACATGAGCTTCAGGATTTAAATTTTTTATTTGTTTTTTTATTTTATTTATTTATTTTTGTTATTTGTTTTGTATTTTTATTGTTAGATTTGGGATTTTTAAGGCATAGTATTATGGTATGGTTTGGTCCTTGTTTGGTCCTTGTTTAGTCCTGGCTTAGTCCTGGTTTAGTCTTTGTTTAGTCCTTGCTTGGTCCTGATTTAGTCCTGGTTTAGTCCTTCGTTTAGTCCTGGTTTAGTCCTTGTTTAGTCTTTGTTTAGTCCTTGGTTGGTCCTGATTTAGTCCTTGTTTAGTCTTTGTTTAGTCCTTGGTTGGTCCTGATTTAGTCCTTGTTTAGTCCTAGTTTAGTCCTGGTTTAGTCCTGGTTTAGTCCTGCTTTAGTCCTGGTTTAGTCCTTGTTTGGTCCTGATTTAGTCCTGGTTTAGTCCTAGTTTAGTCCTGGTTTAGTCCTGGTTTAGTCCTGCTTTAGTCCTGGTTTAGTCCTTGTTTAGTCCTTGTTTGGTCCTGATTTAGTCCTGGTTTAGTCCTAGTTTAGTCCTGGTTTAGTCCTGCTTTAGTCCTTGTTTAGTCCTGGTTTAGTCCTGGTTTAGTCCTTCGTTTAGTCCTTGTTTGGTCCTGATTTAGTCCTTGCTTGGTCCTGATTTAGTCCTGGTTTAGTCCTGGTTTAGTCTTTCGTTTAGTCCTTGTTTGGTCCTGATTTAGTCCTTGCTTGGTCCTGATTTAGTCCTGGTTTAGTCCTGGTTTAGTCCTGGTTTAGTCCTTCGTTTAGTCCTGGTTTAGTCCTTGTTTAGTCCTGGTTTAGTCCTTCGTTTAGTCCTTGTTTGGTCCTGATTTAGTCCTTGCTTGGTCCTGATTTAGTCCTGGTTTAGTCCTGGTTTAGTCTTTCGTTTAGTCCTTGTTTGGTCCTGATTTAGTCGTGGTTTAGTCCTGGTTTAGTCCTTGTTTAGTCCTTGTTTGGTCCTGATTTAGTCCTGGTTTAGTCCTGCTTTAGTCCTGGTTTAGTCCTGGTTTAGTCCTGGTTTAGTCCTTGTTTAGTCCTTGTTTGGTCCTGATTTAGTCCTGGTTTAGTCCTGCTTTAGTCCTGGTTTAGTCCTGGTTTAGTCCTAGTTTAGTCCTGGTTTAGTCCTCGTCACCATTCCTAGCATTACAACAGGTTTGATTGGCTTTTTGGTTGCTATGATACTCGTCGTTCTAAATACGCACCTTCACCCCTGTCCCAGCTGGCCTCGATGAGCTTCATTTGGCGCTGTGGGGGAGGCCGCGCTCCCTCGGTCCAGGTCTCCAGTACAGACTGTAGGTCCAGGTCTCAGTACAGACTGTCGGTCCAGGTCTCCAGTACAGACTGTAGGTCCAGGTCTCAGTACAGACTGTAGGTCCAGGTCTCAGTACAGACTGTAGGTCCAGGTCTCCAGTACAGACTGTAGGTCCAGGTCTCAGTACAGACTGTAGGTCCAGGTCTCCAGTACAGACTGTAGGTCCAGGTCTCCAGTACAGACTGTAGGTCCAGGTCTCCAGTACAGACTGTAGGTCCAGGTCTCCAGTACAGACTGTCGGTCCAGGTCTCCAGGTCTCCAGTACAGACTGTAGGTCCAGGTCTCCAGTACAGACTGTCGGTCCAGGTCTCCAGTACAGACTGTCGGTCCAGGTCTCAGTACAGACTGTCGGTCCAGGTCTCCAGTACAGACTGTAGGTCCAGGTCTCAGTACAGACTGTAGGTCCAGGTCTCCAGTACAGACTGTAGGTCCAGGTCTCCAGTACAGGCTGTCGGTCCAGGTCTCAGTACAGACTGTCGGTCCAGGTCTCCAGTACAGACTGTAGGTCCAGGTCTCCAGTACAGACTGTAGGTCCAGGTCTCAGTACAGACTGTAGGTCCAGGTCTCCAGTACAGACTGTAGGTCCAGGTCTCCAGTACAGACTGTCGGTCCAGGTCTCCAGTACAGACTGTAGGTCCAGGTCTCCAGTACAGACTGTAGGTCCAGGTCTCCAGTACAGACTGTCGGTCCAGGTCTCCAGTACAGACTGTAGGTCCAGGTCTCCAGTACAGACTGTAGGTCCAGGTCTCCAGTACAGACTGTAGGTCCAGGTCTCAGTACAGACTGTAGGTCCAGGTCTCCAGTACAGACTGTAGGTCCAGGTCTCCAGTACAGACTGTCGGTCCAGGTCTCCAGTACAGACTGTAGGTCCAGGTCTCCAGTACAGACTGTAGGTCCAGGTCTCCAGTACAGACTGTCGGTCCAGGTCTCCAGTACAGACTGTAGGTCCAGGTCTCCAGTACAGACTGTAGGTCCAGGTCTCAGTACAGACGGTAGGTCCAGGTCTCCAGTACAGACTGTAGGTCCAGGTCTCCAGTACAGACTGTAGGTCCAGGTCTCCAGTACAGACTGTAGGTCCAGGTCTCCAGTACAGACTGTCGGTCCAGGTCTCCAGTACAGACTGTAGGTCCAGGTCTCCAGTACAGACTGTCGGTCCAGGTCGCCAGTACAGACTGTAGGTCCAGGTCTCCAGTACAGACTGTCGGTCCAGGTCTCCAGTACAGACTGTAGGTCCAGGTCTCCAGTACAGACTGTAGGTCCAGGTCTCCAGTACAGACTGTAGGTCCAGGACTCCAGTACAGACTGTCGGTCCAGGTCTCCAGTACAGACTGTAGGTCCAGGTCTCCAGTACAGACTGTAGGTCCAGGTCTCCAGTACAGACTGTAGGTCCAGGACTCCAGTACAGACTGTCGGTCCAGGTCTCCAGTACAGACTGTAGGTCCAGGTCTCCAGTACAGACTGTAGGTCCAGGTCTCCAGTACAGACTGTAGGTCCAGGTCTCCAGTACAGACTGTAGGTCCAGGTCTCAGTACAGACTGTAGGTCCAGGTCTCCAGTACAGACTGTAGGTCCAGGTCTCCAGTACAGACTGTAGGTCCAGGTCTCCAGGTCTTTAGTACAGACTGTAGGTCCAGGTCTCCAGTACAGACTGTAGGTCCAGGTCTCCAGTACAGACTGTAGGTCCAGGTCTCCAGTACAGACTGTAGGTCCAGGTCTCCAGTACAGACTGTAGGTCCAGGTCTCCAGTACAGACTGTAGGTCCAGGTCTCCAGTACAGACTGTAGGTCCAGGTCTCCAGTACAGACTGTAGGTCCAGGTCTCCAGTACAGACTGTCGGTCCAGGTCTCCAGTACAGACTGTCGGTCCAGGTCTCCAGTACAGACTGTCGGTCCAGGTCTCCAGTACAGACTGTAGCTCCAGGTCTCC
>CM068350.1:2572021-2619521 GCA_034769755.1 Odontamblyopus lacepedii | reverse complement strand
ATCACTAGCATCACCATGGGTTACCACTACCACCATAACTACCACAACATCATCAGCAATACCACTACTAATTCCACTAATAATACATTAATACTACTACTACTACCACTACTACCATGCATCACTAATACTACTACTACTACTTAGCTCACTACTACCATGCCACCACTACTAGCAGATCACTAATACTACCACCACCACTAGCCACTACTACCACTCAATACCACCACTACTAGCCAATACTACTATCCCACCAATACTACCAGCCACTACCAACATCCCACTATATCACTAATACATTAACCACTACTAACTACTAATACCACCATGCACTACTACTACTCACTACTACCCCACCACCACTACTACTACCAGCACTGCCACTACTAGCACTACCACTATGCATCACTAGCAACTACCACTACCGACCACGTCACTATCAATTACCACTACTAAGCAGCCAGCACCACTACTACTACAGCACCACCACGCATTACTACTAATACCACCACCACTGCCACTACTACTAATCCCTACCACTGCTGCTGCTACTACTGCTACCACTTTCACTACTACTACTACTACTACTAATACTAATACTAATACTACTAGCACTACTATACATGTGAGTACTACTGCCACCACTACTACTACTACTACTACTACTACTACTACCACCACCACCACCACTACTACTACTAATACTAATACTAATACTAATACTACTAGTACTACTATATATGTGAGTACTACTACTGTTCACTCCGTTCAGCCTGGGCTTTGAGTTTAGACCAGACAATGAGTACTATATGCAATGTAATATGAGTACTGATAGTACTGCAAGTACTTCTACTGCTACTACCACTCCCACCTCTACTACAGACCAGGCCACATGTACTACTATATATGTGAGTACTGCTGCTACTACTACAGGTCAGACCACATGTACAACTACACAGTATAAGTGAGTACCACTAGTACTAGTACTAATACTACTACAATCCAAGCCACCAGTACTAATAGTGTATGTAACATGAGTCCTACTGCTACAGACCAGGGTACAAGTACTAATATATATTTGACCCGGTTGAGTAGTACTAATATTACTACAACTACTACTGTTTACCCCATTTACCCTGGGCTTAAAGTTCAGGCCAGGCCACAAGTTCTACTGCAGACAAACTGCGATATTATGAAAAAGTTAAATAAAAATTGAAAAATAATTGAGGTGGTCTGTATATAACTGATTACTACTACTACTCCTACTACTACTACTACTACTCCTACTACTACTACTACTCCTACTACTACTCCACTACAACAATGCATACTACTCCTACTAGCTTAACAATACTACTACTACTACTCCTACTACTAGCACTTACCTCCTACTATAATACTACTCCTACCACTTACTCCCAGCACTAAAACTATCTTTAATCGCACTCACTACTACTACTACTACTACTCTACTACTACTACTACCCTACTACTACTCCTACTACCACTACTACTCCTACTACTACTACAGCAACTTCTACTAATACTAATACTCCTACATGCACTACTAATAATACTCCCACTACCACAACTCATCATAACTACACTCCCAATCTACTAACAGCATTACTACTACTACTACTACTACTACTACTACAATACTACTGCGCACTACTACTACTACTAATACTACTACTACTCCCACCAACTACTACTACTACTGCTAATACTACCAATCAATACTACTAACTACACTACTACTACATCATCACCACTCTGTAATAGCACTACAAGCAGCAATACTCCCACCATTACTACTACTACTACTACTGCCACTAGCAGCACAACACTACTACTACCGTATCACACGAGCAGCCAGCAATACAACTAATACTACTGCAACCACTACTACTAATACTAACTACCAGCAATACTACTACTACTACCCCACCAATACTACTACTACCAATACTACTACTACTACTCCACTACTACTACTACTAAGCAACTACTGCCACTACTACTACTACTACACCACTACGCACTCAGCTACAACGCAGCAGCGTTTCACTAGCGCAGCATACACCACTAGCAGCTAACAGCAGCATTACTGCACCAAAACTATCACCACCACTACTACTACTACTACTCCCACTACTACTACTACTACTACTACTACTACTACTACTACTACTACTACTACTACTAATACTAATACTAATACTAATACTACTAGCACTACTATACATGTGAGTACTACTGCCACCACTACTACTACTACTACTACTACTACTACCACCACCACCACTACTACTACTAATACTAATACTAATACTACTAGTACTACTATATATGTGAGTACTACTGCCACAACTACTACTACTGTTCACTCCGTTCAGCCTGGGCTTTGAGTTTAGGCCAGACAATGAGTACTATATGCAATGTAATATGAGTACTGATAGTACTACAAGTACTACTACTGCTACTACCACTCCCACCTCTACTACAGACCAGGCCACATGTACTACTATATATGTGAGTACTGCTGCTACTACTACAGGTCAGACCACATGTACAACTACACAGTATAAGTGAGTACCACTAGTACTAGTACTAATACTACTACAATCCAAGCCACCAGTACTAATAGTGTATATGTATGAGTCCTACTGCTACAGACCAGGGTACAAGTACTAATATATATTTGACCCGGTTGAGTAGTACTAATATTACTACAACTACTACTGTTTACCCCATTTACCCTGGGCTTAAAGTTCAGGCCAGGCCACAAGTTCTACTGCAGACAAACTGCGATATTATGAAAAAGTTAAATAAAAATTGAAAAATAATTGAGGTGGTCTGTATATAACTGATTACTACTACTACTCCTACTACTACTACTACTACTACTACTACTACTACTACTACTCCTACTACTACTCCTACTACTACTACTACTCCTACTACTACTACTACTACTACTACTCCTACTACTACTACTACTCCTACTACTACTCCTACTACTACTACTACTCCTACTACTACTACTACTACTACTACTACTACTACTACTACTACTGCTACTACTCCTACTACTACTACTACTGCTACTACTGCTACTACTAACCACTACTACTACTAATACTACTACTACTAACCACTCCTACTACTATACTACTACTCCCACTACTCTACTCGCCATCCTACTACTACTACTCCACACTCCTACTCCTCCTCCTACTCCTACTCCTACTACTCCTACTCCTACTCCTACTACTACTACTACTACTACTACTACTACTACTCGTATTACTACTACTTCTACTACTAACCATTACTACTAGCTACATGCCAGCTGGCATATTACTGCTGCTACTACTACTACTACTACTAGTATTACTACTACTGCTACTACTAATATTACTACCATTACATACCACCCACTATTACTACTACTACTACCACTACCACTAGCATTACTACCACTACTACCACTGCTACCACTACTACTACCACTACTACCCCTACCTTCCTACTACTGCACTGTAATTAATACTACCACCAGATTACTGTACTGCAACTCCCCGATTACTGCTGCTACTGGTGCTACCATTACCACTACGTACACACCACCCACTATTGCTACTACTGCTGCTGCTGGTGCATTACTGCACATCACTACTACTATTACTACTACTACTACTACTACTACTATTACTACTACTACTACTACTACTACTACTACTACTACTATTACTACTACTACATACTACCTACTATTACTACTACTAGTTTTACTGTATATCTAATTCAGTCTGGGCTTTGAGTTCAGGTCACACCATGAGTACTACTATATAGTATATGTGAGTAGACTGCTACTACTACTACTACTACTACTACTACTACTACTACTACTACTACTACTACTGTTTACCCTGTTTCACCTGGACTATGAGTTGAGTCCAGGCCACGACTCATAAGTACTACTATAACGAGTAGAACAATACTACTCCGGTACTACGTCGATCCAGTAAAATGTGGTCCGAGTGGAGGACATTTCTATTGCTCCTGAGCGCTCAGTCAGCGGAAAAACACATTCTGCCATTTTGTCCGTTTTCTTTCAGTTTAGTCCATATTTTGGTGTGTGCGGCGTGGTGATTAGGGGTCATTAGAGGCGTTCAGGGCCCGGCGCTAAAAGCTCTTATTAAGCAAACAACATGGAAACAGCGGCTAATGGACCCCCGGGACTCCGCTCTCTCTTGTTCACCTCCAAATTGCAGCCTGTTTTTATTTAGCAATCTGAATCATTTGTGGAAAAGCAAAAAGCCGGCTAAGTTCTTAATGGCCCTGTACTAAAATTTTTTCCGTGAATTTGAGTAAAATGTGTCCCTTTCCCAATACAGATGTATTGTATCAGCAGCTCTTGAGGTCAAAATAAGTCCACTGTGTGCCGTCCGGATCTAAACTACGACTAAACCTGAACTTAACCGAAACTAGACCGGGACTAAACCAAGATATTATGACCCAAAGGTGGACCCGGACATATTTAGAGGTCCTATGTTACGCAAAATCAACTCTTGTGAGATTTAACCTCCTCAAAAACACATCTGGAGTCGTGTGTTGTTTCATTTACACGAGTTTGAGTCATGAAACAAAACACAGCCCCGGTACGTTTGTGATGAGGAAACTTCATTAGACCAGAGCAGAAAACCACGTGGTGCGGGCCCTTTAATAAGCACACAGGAAGCAACGCTAAGAGCTGACTGTTTTTGTCTGTTTGTTTGTTTGTTTGTTTTCTAATATGGAAAAATAATCCTTAACAAACCCGTGCCTCCAAAAAAGTAACAGGGAAAAAGTGAAAAACAATATTGCCTTACATCTTTTTTAGCTGATTACAGTGCACATGCACATTGCTTTAGCATTAAATAATTACAATCAAGTACTACAGTATGTGAGTATCACGACGAGGACGACTACTGCAGTTTACCCTGTAAACTCTGCTCGTTCAGACCAGGCCACCATACTAGTATATGTGAGTAGAAAAATTACTACTAATGCTCCTACTACAACTGTTTACCCACTTGACCAGGCCACGAGTACTACTATACATGAGAACAAAGATTACTAATGATACTACTACTACTACTACAGTACTACTACTTAGAGCTGGGCGGTATGACCAAAAATTGATATCACGGTATTTTTTTAAATTATCACGGTATCACGGTATTTAACGGTATTTAACGGTATTTTTGTCTTTGGCTAAGTGGAGTGTGATAGAGTTGGTAATATCATTCCAACGTTTGCTTTTCTTGTCATAGACGGTCCCTTTAGACGGAGTGCGCGGAGCCGTGCCGAGCGAAGGCGTAGCGCGAGTGCGCGCCGAGCGAGAGCGTACAGCTGGTGCGCGAGCCGCGCCAGCGAGCGCGGGTGCGCGGAGCCCCGCTCTTCACCTTTTCGCCCGGGCACAGCTCCGCGCACCCACGCTCTCCGCTCTCTCGCTCGGGCGCGGCTCCGCGCACCCGCGCTGTACGCTCTCTCGCCCGGGCACGGCTCCGCGCACTCACGCTCTCCGAAAAAGGGAGCCGTGTCACAAAACACTACACAGACGGTCCCTTTAGCAAAAGCGCCTACCAGGGACGTCTGTGTAGTGTTTTGTGCTGCAGTGCCAACGTTACGCAGAGATTGGGGAGAAGATGCAGATTTTACTTTCATGCAATCTTCGTATTCCAGGATATGATTGTGGCGGAGGTGGTGAAGCAAGTTGCTTGTGTTGCCTCCTGCAGCTAAAACATTAGCTCGACAACACTTACAGATGATGCGTGTTTGATCCGCGTCAGATTTTTTAAAACCAAAGTATTTCCAAACAACAGACACGGCTCCCTTTTTCGGAATGAGTTCTGTGTCTGTGTCTGTGTCATTTTCTTCGTCCATGCTCACCGCTCAACTCGCTGTCCTTACCTGGCTTGTTGGCTTGTTTGGTGTAACACTGAAAAACAGCCCCCGCTCAATCTACCGCTGTGCGACGTTCCGCCGCTCTGTGTTGCCGACATATGCGCGCACACACGGTATGGAGGTAAATAAAAAATTCATATCATAAAAATAAAAATTACCGGTATACCGGTTCAAACGGTATACCGCCCAGCCCTACTGCTACTACTGTTTACCCCATTTGACCAGACCATGAGTAGTACTATACATGAGTACAAAAACGACTAATGATACTATGATAATACTACTTCCACTACTACTACTACTACTACTACTACTACTACTACTACTACTACTACTATTACTAATACTACTACTACTACTACTACTATTACTACTACTACTACTGCTACTACTACTACTACTACTACTACTACTACTACTAATACTACTACTACTAATACTACTACTACATTTTAACTTTCCAAGATATTCCAGACTATGATCTATAGTTAGCTCCTTAGCTAGCCTCTTCCATGGTCTCCACTTACTACTACTAGTAGTACTACATCTACCACAAGTACTACATCTACCACTAGTACTACATCTACCACAAGTACTACATCTACCACTAGTACTACATCTACCACTAGTACTACATCTACCACAAGTACTACTACCAGATGACATAGAACTTTGTGCCACTTTGTGTTCCATGTGGACAGGCTCAGTCATCACAGATATGAACCATAAACCAGCTCAACACATCTGGATTTTGACAGAAAACAAATTGTAATTCTGAGATTCCTTCCTCCAGCGGATCTTCTGTTAAGAAGCTCATTCTGTCATTGTGTCACTGGGCAAGACACTCCACACACTTGCCTGTGTTATTTCTTTGTGTAATGACTTTTTGAACTGGGCTTCACTTTAATGATTTTGGAGTCTTTAATCTTGTGGACAATCAGAGCGCAGTGGGAACAGATCTGAATCTAAAACTCTGTGAAACTCTTTGGGGGAAACATTCTGTGTTTTTCGTTGATTTTTGACCCAGACGCTCGTAAACATGTGTAACTATTAAAGACTTACACATTAGACCCTGAGACCAGACCTGAGACCAGAGACCAGACCTGAGACCAGACCTGAGACCAGAGACCAGACCTGAGACCAGAGACCAGACCTGAGACCAGACCTGAGACCAGACCTGAGACCAGAGACCAGACCTGAGACCAGAGACCAGACCTGAGACCAGACCTGAGACCAGACCAGAGACCAGACCTGAGACCAGACCTGAGACCAGACCTGAGACCAGACCTGAGACCAGACCTGAGACCAGACCTGAGACCAGACCAGAGACCAGACCTGAGACCAGACCTGAGACCAGACCTGAGACCAGACCTGAGACCAGACCAGAGACCAGACCTGAGACCAGACCTGAGACCAGACCTGAGACCAGACCTGAGACCAGACCTGAGGCCAGACCTGAGACCAGACCTGAGACCAGAGGCCAGACCTGAGAACAGACCTGAGACCAGAGACCAGACCTGAGACCAGACCTGAGACCAGAGACCAGACCTGAGACCAGACCTGAGACCAGACCTGAGACCAGACCTGACACCAGACCAGAGACCAGACTTAAGACCAGAGACCAGAGCAAACCAGAGACCAGACCAGAGCCTAGACCAGAGACCAGACCAGAGACCAGACCTGAGACTAGACCTGAGACTAGACCAGAGACCAGACCTGAGACTAGACCAGAGACTAGACTAAAGACCAGACCAGAGACTAGACTAAAGACCAGACCAGAGACCAGACCTGAGACCAGACCTGTGACTAGACTAAAGACCAAACCAGAAGACCAGACCAGAGACCAGACCACAGTCCAGCTCAGAGACCAGATCAAAGTCCAGACCAGAGTCCATATAGACTAGACACCAGACCAAAGTAGAGACCATAATCCAGACCAGAGACCAGACCTGAGACCAGACCAGCTGGACCAGAGTCCAGACCAAAGATCAAGACTTGAGCCTGGAGACCTTCACGCAGAGCAGAGCTTAGAACAGAGGCCAGACCAAAGTCCTGAAAAGTCCATCCCTGGTCCTTGTGAGTCTGGGGTCCTGAAAGTCCCTGGTCTGGGGTGAAAGCTGGCAGTGATTTTCTCTAATACAGGCTCATTTTATTTTGAAAGGCCTGTTTTACTTTGAAGGGCGATGTAGATTACACTAATGACTGCTGAACCGGGGGAGGGGAGCAGCTGGACCTCATTACAATACTTTCAGTTTGTGTTGTGTGCGTATGGGTCAAATCATTTTTCTTTGTCAGATATTGTTTTTGAACCTTTTGTGGAGTTATTCGTGATAAAATATTTGAAGGAAACTAAAACAAAAAGCCCAGTAGGTTTTCATGTGGATGGACCCATGAGGTCTGAACCATAAACAGGTTAAATCATCTGGTTATAAAGCTGAACAGTGACCGCCCGGGTTCTAGAAGTACATTTGCACATACATAATACGGTTTCTAGCAACTAATAACACTGTTTTTCTTGTGTTTCTTCAAAGCATCTCCACACCTGAACCAGGCCGGAAAACCCTGCCTCAAACTCAAGGTCTACGTCAAACCTACAAGTGAGTCTTTCTGTAGTTCACCTGCACTCTTAAGACTCTTCAGAGACCAGACGAGAGACCAAACCATAGACCAGACCAGAGACCAAACCAGAGACCAGCCAAGAGACTAGACCAGAGACCAGACCAGAGACCAAACCAGAGACCAGACAAGAGACCAGACCAGAGACTAGACCAGAGACTAGACCAGAGACCAGACCAGAGACCAGACCAGAGACCAGACCAGAGACTAGACCAGAGACTAGACCAGAGACCAAACCAGAGACCAGACCAGAGACTAGACCAGAGACCAGACCAGAGACCAGCCAAGAGACCAGACCAGAGACCAAACCAGAGACCAGACAAGAGACCAGACCAGAGACTAGACCAGAGACCAGACCAGAGACCAGACCAGAGACCAGACCAGAGACTAGACCAGAGACCAGACCAGAGACCAGACCAGAGACCAAACCAGAGACCAAACCAGAGACCAGACCAGAGACTAGAGACCAGAGACCAGACCAGAGACTAGACCAGAGACCAGACCAGAGACCAGACCAGAGACCAAACCAGAGACCAAACCAGAGACCAGACCAGAGACTAGAGACCAGAGACCAGACCAGAGACTAGACCAGAGACCAGACCAGAGACCAGACCAGAGACCAGACCAGAGACCAGACCAGAGACCAGACCAGAGACTAGACCAGAGACCAGACCAGAGACATGGTTTACAGACTCTTGAGTACATTTTCTTTGTCATCCTATGTCTTAGAACACAAAATGATGACTGTGTAGAACTAAACATTATTTTCCAGCTTAAGCATTTTTCATATGGGAACTAGTGTTATGTCGCCATCTACTGACAGAAGAGGGAATTACCATAGGGGAAAACGTGACGACATTTTCATTTTCACAGCAGAAATGCTTTGGTTTCTACCTGTGAGGCAACAATCCAGGGGAACATTTAAAGCAAGTATTTTCTGTGGCTCAGAGACAAAGGGTTTTCAAGCAGTGGTGGCTGAGTGGCTCTTACACCTCACAACAAGAAGGTTGTGAGTTCTATCACTGTGTGGAGTTTGCATGTTCTCCTCGTGTCTGGATGGGTTTCCTCCAGGCACTCCGGTTTCCCTCAGCTGTGTCTAAAACAGTAGTTTACACTGGAGTGAATGAAGAATGATCTGTTAACAATTTGAGGACATGTATTTGTGAAAAGTGCTATAGAAATAAAATGACCTGACCTAGTTACCGTACATTACCAAAACTAGAGTGAATTCAGTTAAATACAACTCCAGTTATGTTTTTGATGATGGAACAAAGTTATAACATGGTTTAAACTCAAAACAGTGGCTTTGGCATGGATGTGTCCTTTAAACTCTCCAGTAAAGCTCCCTTTTCCATTTCTCCTGAGGCCTGTGAATGCACCACTACTGCTGGAGGTGTGAAAAGGATTCTAATGAAGTGTCCCAGTTTTGGACTTTACAGGCTGCTCTTAAACCCAGCACAGGTCACATGAAAGAAGATTTATTACTATATGATTTAAGAGGGCAGGGCTGGGTGATAAGTTGTTATAAGATCAATGTTACCACATTTTAAACTAACAAATGGGAATGAAAAAGAATAAGCAAATAAATGTTACCAGGCCAATGCAATGTGAATGAAAGAAAGTAAGAATTTGAGATGCTGAGGTGGCTGATGGTTCTGCACCCGTAACAGTCCAATCGAACAGGTTTTCACAGATTTCTAATTATTATCTCGGCTGGTAAAATAGTATCTGTGATAAATATTTATCATAGTTTCATAGTTTTGCATCAGTTAAGTGCAGTGGCGGGCCGTCAGGGCCTGCAAGGCCTTCACTGCTGGCCTAAAAAAATATCTGAATCACAGACTGATGTTAATTATATTTTGTCCATAAATACTTATTAAGTAATTCCAAATGGTCTGTCCTTCCCTTCATAGCCTTTACCCTTGCGCTGCTTCCAGACATGTATTTTCATATTAAAGCGTTTAACCAATCACATTTCAGCCACCATTTGTTGCCAGGCAGGGACAACGTCAAAGAAATCTGCCTAGAGGCCTTCACAATCAGTTCTGCGGGCCCTCTAGTTAAAAAATAAGTGTCGATGAAACTATTGCTTCAACCAATCAGATTTTGAGTTGGCGACACCAAGGCCTTCTAGCAGGCCTACGGTAACGTCAGCGTATTCACACCCTTTGATTGGCTAGTCAGAGAGCGAACTAGCTGGAGCTAGCAAACTGCATCTGTAGCGAGCTTCACGGACAGAAATATAGTTGTGTTGATTTAATAGCTGTTTTTTCAACCCACAATGGCTGAAGGAGGAGAAGAAATTGATTTGGTTGCAGATTTATTGGGAGGAGGTGCGAGTGCGCGGCACACTACATATACTTGGCCGCAGTGCTTTATGGGAAGGTTTTCAGACCATGAGTGAGGAAGACGTGTTCAACATATAGTCCTACCCCTGAGCCATGTGCTGAGGCCCATATGGGTAAATTGGTTTTATGTATCAATATATCTAGATTGTGCCATCTATTGGTAAACGCTAGAGGTGCAGGGAAAATAAAACCAAGTTTTATTAAGGTTTATTCATATTTGGTGCGGTGTGCCCTTTCTTTATGTCAGAGCAACTGCCCCTTAAAATTCCTGTGCACGTTCCTGCACCCAGGGTTTGTTTCTTCAGTAAAGGCATTTATTGTGGCTACACGTGTTATCTATCTGCGATGCAACGGCCCTTTATACTGCATTTCTGCATAATAAGATTGTTTTTATAGCCATAAAATAGTTACTGATAAGTGGATCGATTCAGATGTAGCACTACTGAAGGCCTAGGTGTGAAATGCACGGCCCGCCACTGGTTAAGTGACAGTTTCTTGGAAAAAGGTTCAGAAGAAAAGCACTAAAGCCCCATCCACCAGACCAGAGACCAGAGACCAGACCAGAGACCAGACCAGAGACCAGACCAGAGACTAGACCAGAGACTAGACCAGAGACTAGACCAGAGAGACTAGACCAGAGACTAGACCAGAGACCAGACCAGAGACCAGACCAGAGAGACTAGACCAGAGACCAGACCAGAGACCAGACCAGAGACCAGACCAGAGACTAGACCAGAGACCAGACCAGAGACCAGACCATAGAGACTAGACCAGAGACCAGACCAGAGACTAGACCAGAGACTAGACCAGAGAGACTAGACCAGAGACCAGACCAGAGACCAGACCAGAGACTAGACCAGAGACCAGACCAGAGACCAGACCAGAGACCAGACCAGAGACCAGACCAGAGAGACTAGACCAGAGACCAGACCAGAGACCAGACCAGAGACCAGACCAGAGACCAGACCAGAGACCAGACCAGAGACCAGACCAGAGACCAGACCAGAGACCAGACCAGAGACCAGACCAGAGACCAGACCAGAGACTAGACCAGAGACCAGACCAGAGACCAGACCAGAGACCAGACCAGAGACCAGACCAGAGACTAGACCAGAGACCAGACCAGAGACTAGACCAGAGACCAGACCAGAGACCAGACCAGAGACCAGACCATAGAGACTAGACCAGAGACCAGACCAGAGACCAGACCAGAGAGACTAGACCAGAGACCAGACCAGAGACCAGACCAGAGACCAGACCAGAGACCAGACCAGAGACCAGACCAGAGACCAGACCAGAGAGACCAGACCAGAGACCAGACCAGAGACTAGACCAGAGACCAGACCAGAGACCAGACCAGAGACTAGACCAGAGACCAGACCAGAGACCAGACCAGAGACCAGACCAGAGACTAGACCAGAGACCAGACCAGAGACCAGACCAGAGACCAGACCAGAGACTAGACCAGAGACTAGACCAGAGACCAGACCAGAGACCAGACCAGAGACTAGACCAGAGACCAGACCAGAGACCAGACCAGAGACCAGACCAGAGACTAGACCAGAGACCAGACCAGAGACTAGACCAGAGACCAGACCAGAGAGACTAGACCAGAGACCAGACCAGAGACCAGACCAGAGACCAGACCAGAGACCAGACCAGAGACCAGACCAGAGACCAGACCAGAGAGACCAGACCAGAGACCAGACCAGAGACTAGACCAGAGACCAGACCAGAGACCAGACCAGAGACCAGACCAGAGACTAGACCAGAGACCAGACCAGAGACCAGACCAGAGACCAGACCAGAGACCAGACCAGAGAGACCAGACCAGAGACCAGACCAGAGACCAGACCAGAGACTAGACCAGAGACCAGACCAGAGACTAGACCAGAGACCAGACCAGAGACCAGACCAGAGACCAGACCATAGAGACTAGACCAGAGACCAGACCAGAGACTAGACCAGAGACTAGACCAGAGACCAGACCAGAGACCAGACCAGAGACCAGACCAGAGACCAGACCAGAGACTAGACCAGAGACTAGACCAGAGACTAGACCAGAGACTAGACCAGAGACCAGACCAGAGACCAGACCAGAGAGACTAGACCAGAGACCAGACCAGAGACCAGACCAGAGACTAGACCAGAGACCAGACCAGAGACCAGACCAGAGAGACTAGACCAGAGACCAGACCAGAGACCAGACCAGAGACCAGACCAGAGACTAGACCAGAGACTAGACCAGAGACCAGACCAGAGACCAGACCAGAGACCAGACCAGAGACTAGACCAGAGACCAGACCAGAGACTAGACCAGAGACCAGACCAGAGACTAGACCAGAGACCAGACCAGAGACCAGACCAGAGACCAGACCAGAGACCAGACCAGAGACCAGACCAGAGACCAGACCAGAGACTAGACCAGAGACTAGACCAGAGACTAGACCAGAGACCAGACCAGAGACCAGACCAGAGACTAGACCAGAGACCAGACCAGAGACTAGACCAGAGACCAGACCAGAGACTAGACCAGAGACCAGACCAGAGACCAGACCAGAGACCAGACCAGAGACCAGACCAGAGACCAGACCAGAGACCAGACCAGAGACCAGACCAGAGAGACTAGACCAGAGACCAGACCAGAGACCAGACCAGAGACCAGACCAGAGACTAGACCAGAGACCAGACCAGAGACCAGACCAGAGACCAGACCAGAGACCAGACCAGAGACCAGACCAGAGACTAGACCAGAGACTAGACCAGAGACTAGACCAGAGACCAGACCAGAGACTAGACCAGAGACCAGACCAGAGACTAGACCAGAGATTAGACCAGAGACTAGACCAGAGACCAGACCAGACACGGCGTTTCACTTCTTTGTTTTTGCCACGTTGTGTCGTGACATTGTGACAACGTGATACCAGCCTAGTCATGTGACCAGCGTTTTAGGTGATCCAGACGTAGTGTCTGGATGCAAATCGTTCCCGATACGGTGATACGTTGATACAGTGATTTGTTTTAGTGTAAACGTCTAAAATACAGGAATTAGTGCTGAGTTGTAAAACAATCCAATTTCTGCACACCCACAGTATAGTTTAAACCTGCCACAGATCCCAAAAGACAGACACAGGTTACAGCACTACGGTACCTTATAATTCAGACCTGTGGAGAGTCGCCCCTATTTGCAGAAGGAATGATTGTATTTTTGAGCAAAAGAAACACCTGTAATAAATAAATGCTCCATAGACAGGTTTACGGTCATACCATGGAACAGCAGGTAGTCTAAGGAAAACTGTTTGAAATGGAGGAAATGAGCTGTTCTCGACGTTCTTTCTGAACTGTGGCCTGTGTTTTTCAGACGACTCCATTTACGAGTCCCCGGAGCCCTTCCTCACGGACGACACCACCGGGGGCGGAGCTGCGCTGGAGCCCCGCCTCTTCCTGCTCGCCGCCATCTTGGTCTCGCTCGGCTTCTTGTTCAGCTCATCATAGCACTGCCCCCTACATCAGCCTCAGCCAATCATACGAGACCTACACCAGCCGCAGCCAATCACAGAAGAGCTGAGCAAAGGGGTGGAGTCAGTAGACAATGGGAGGAGCTTAAATCTCCATGGAAAATGAAGACTCCTGTTCATCTCATTAATGCAGTTAAACCAGGACTAAAACAGGACTAAAACAGATCTAAACCAGAACTAAACTAGGACTAAACCTAGTCTAAACATGGACTAGGACTATAAAGACTAGCACTAAGTCTAAAATCAGCAAACTGCAACCAAACCACTAAACCAGAGCTCAACCAAGTGTAAACCACGAAACCTAAACTAAAACACAAGACTTTCATCAGGACTAAACCAGGTCTTAACAAGGTTTGGACCAGGACTAAATCAAGACTGGTCCCGGACTGAACCAGGACTAAACCAGGACTGTACGAGGACTGGACCAGGACTAACTCTTGAACAGCATTTATTGGGTCTGATGATGATGAAGTGATTGAGATTATCTTTGTGAGTCGCAGAAATGAGCCAAACGTTTTTATAAGAAGAAACAAGAATTCTGCTCACACCTGGTTTTAGCACGACACGACAATCACAGCAAAATCTAGATTCAAATCATTTTTTTTCACTAAAGAAAAGCACGATTTATTCTTGCGCAATTCTATTTTATACGCAGATATTTCTTTAAAAAAAAAGCATTCAACAACGGACAAACAGAACAGGTTTTATATGTTAATTCCTGAGTCATTTTCCATTTAGATCAGATTTTTATCCATTTATTTGAGTAAAATGGTCATAACATTATATAAACAGATAAGTTTCAGATGGACTCGTTCTGTTAAAACGTATAGAACTTTTTAACAAAGATTTTTACAACGTGATATGGTCATAATGCCATAAAAAATAATTAAAATCCAAACAATTCCATGCACCAGTTAGTAATTCTACCCTATTTTAAACACCCCTGAAAAAGCCATACTAATGAATGTCGGCCTATAATATATTGTAAATGTTGTAAACCAGCTGTGAAGAGAATTTGAGTTTAAAAAAGCAATATTTGAAACTGCAATAACTTTTTATTAAAGGCTTATACAAAGACGTAATGCGCAAACTCTATCTACAGATATATGGAAGCAGCTATATGAAGCATATGCATGTTCGGCAGACTTTAATACATGTTGTGAGATGGTTTCAAATGTCCGGGATAGTCCTGTTTATTTATTGTTTTGTATTTATCGTTTATTGTTTGAAAAATGACGAATGTTGAATTTAATGTCTCAGGATTTTAATACAATTTCAAAAGAAGCTTGATTTCGGTTTGGCTCATTTCTGCGACTTTTGGAAAATGGTTAAATATTTGTGTTTTTTTTTTGCCATGTTACTTCTGTAAATCTGCCAAAGACTTTCTATTGGATGTTGTTGTTTAGGAGGCGGGGCTTACATGGAAGAAGGCGGAGTCTGTTTCATTTTGTTGTGCTTTTTGTAAATGTTGTTTCTCTGTTTAAACAAAAATATTGAATGTTCTTATGCGCAAAACCCACCGACCAATCAGCGATGGCCTTTTCCCCACGGTGCTTAAAGTAACGGTGTTTTTAAAATCGACATCAAAACACTGCAAAAACACACTCCGGCTCCAGGTGACTGGAGTTCAGAAGACTCGTCTGCATTTCTTCTTCAATTTAGAAAATACATCCTAGAAAAGACTCCAGTTTTCAATGTTCACTTAAGTTAGGTAAGTGCACAGCAAGAGGGATTCTCCAGATACTTGTGAGTCCACAAACTCATGTGGGCAATACCCAGTGTAAGGGTGATCAGGAGGGCCGGCCAATCACAGAGCAGATGCTTTGACCAGATCAGATTCAAATAGTCGTCGTGACATTGCATGTTTTCGGATCTCTTTCAGTGAGAGCTGCTCCAGACTGATCATGTGTAGAACTTCATTCAGGGTCATGAGCCGGGACACTTTAACTCTATGTCACACATGGATGGGTTCAACAGTAGAAGAAACAGAGTTGTTACAATGAAACGCCACTGTAATGCCCTTTAGTGCCCCAGACCCCGCCTCCCTTTCCCCGTCACTCTCCCCTTTAGCCTTTCCCCGTCACTCTCCCCTTTAGCCTTTCCCCGTCACGCTCCCCTTTAGCCTTTCCCCGTCACGCTCCCCTTTAGCCTTTCCCCGTCACTCTCCCCTTTAGCCTTTCCCCGTCACGCTCCCCTTTAGCCTTTCCCCGTCACTCTCCCCTTTAGCCTTTCCCCGTCCCTCTCCCCTTTAGTCCTCCTGGTCAGAGTAAGTCGCTTCCTGACGACTCGTCTGAACTCCAGTCCGTTGCAGCGCTCGGGCCGTTTGTTTTTGCAGTGAACATGTTTTCATACATTGTCCCTCTGTTTGAGCAGAGGGGGCGTGGCCTGCAGAGGAGCACAGGTGCATGCTGGGAAATGCAGTATCCGAGGAGCGCACTGTGAGGATGTAGCACTCGAACTCCTTCTGGAGAAAGACAAACATGGACCATTGTTATGGGTGTTCTCCTAAATGTTCTGTTAAACACAGGAGGAGAGTCGATGTTGTTGATGTAAATGTTGTGTTTCTTTGGTCACGATGCATTCTGGGTAATGTAGTCCTGTGATAATGGTTCAATAAAGGTTTTATATGTCAGCTGAGATCACATGGACCACGTAAGTCATTTGCCTTTCACAAAATCTACGATTGCCACTACATGGGATTATGTGGGAATGTGGAAGATTACAGCCATAGGTGCAACGTTTCCATGGAAACAAGCAGGACTTGCTCTAAGCCAAACTACTGTCAGGTTTGTGGAGATGCAAGCCCACTCACAGTAAGGACACAGGTTTTTCTACAATTTAAAAAAAAATTTGGTTTTGCTTTTTCATATTTTTGGTTAAAAAGCTACGTACTATGGCTTTATAAGAATAAGATTATAAAGGTGCTGTCATAGATTTGTAATTGACCAATAAAAACTATGGGGTAAAATAGGTCATCTTTAGTTTGTTTATAGTATGGTTGCTTGGTAACTGTTATGGA
The DNA here is from genome assembly GCA_034769755.1 of Odontamblyopus lacepedii. Classification (NCBI taxonomy): domain Eukaryota; kingdom Metazoa; phylum Chordata; class Actinopteri; order Gobiiformes; family Gobiidae; genus Odontamblyopus; species Odontamblyopus lacepedii. The sequence goes on along the minus strand of CM068350.1, from coordinate 2,602,065 downwards.
ATCACTTATCACATCTGCTGCTCATGTCTAACCGGGAAGGAAGTAGTATCCACATGTTTCAGAATGATGAACCATTAGGACCATCACCATGGCAATGAAAGTGAGACTGAACTCCTGCTGTAATCAGGCACGTGAAACTGCACTGGCCACTGGGGGCAGCACACAGAACCAGAAAGCTGCAGTTGTACCTGGTTTGCACTCAAGCTGCCACAAAAATTTATTAAAACACCATGTGTGCAGTTTAGTAGCAAAAAAAGTTGATTTGGTGTTTAGTTCCACTTTAACAAAATATGAAATGAATGGAAAAAAGTCCTCAAAATGTTGCATTTAAAAAAATGTCAAATGCATTTAGGAACAACTTAAAGGCGCTGTATATAACATTTAGCTAAAAGACTGCATGTTTTCTTTGCACTGGAACCTTACTGGAGGGGGCTTGCATCTCCACAAACCTGACTCTTATTTGGCATGGAGGAGGACCTCGTCCTGCTTGTTTCCATAGAAATGCTGTTCCCTTCACTAGAATGTTTCTCAGTATGACAGTGTGGGATAAAACACATCATGTTTCCATGGGATCATGCAGGTGTGTCACCTCCAGAATGCTCCATACTGTGGCTTTAACCTTTAAGGTGAAGTGAAATGAGTAGCTGAATGTCATAATGCAGACAGTACAGTGAGCTTTGGCAAACATGAACTTTCTGTTTGGATTCTTTTAAAAAGATGTTCCACAGAGTCACATGTTGCCTCTGCAGGGCCGTCACCGTCACGTTCTGAAGCTTCATCTGTTCTTGAAGCATTTTATACTCCTTTCCGATCTGGTACACATGACATTTGGCTGTGTGCACCTCTTCAAAGCAGACGTCTGGAGCCCTCCTGAGGTCCTCCTGTAGTCCTCCTGAGGACCTCCTGAAGTCCTCCTGTAGTCCTCCTGAGGTCCTCCTGAGGTCCTCCTGTAGTCCTCCTGAGGTCCTCCTGAAGTCCTCCTGAGGTCCTCCTGAGGACCTCCTGAAGTCCTCCTGTAGTCCTCCTGAGGACCTCCTGAAGTCCTCCTGTAGTCCTCCTGAGGACCTCCTGAAGTCCTCCTGTAGTCCTCCTGAGGACCTCCTGAGGTCCTCCTGTAGTCCTCCTGAGGACCTTCCGAAGTCCTCCTGAGGTCCTCCTGAAGTCCTCCTGAGGTCCTCCTGAGGTCCTCCTGAAGTCCTCCTGAGGTCCTCCTGAAGTCCTCCTGAGGTTCTCCTGAGGTCTTCCTGAGGTCCTCCTGAGGTCTTCCTGTGGTCCATGTGATCTCAGCTTCTTCTGTTCTTGGTGAAAATGTGATGTTTCAGGTTCAAAGGTGAAAGGTTCCAGTGGTGTGATGTTACCAGAGTGATTATAGAGCTTTAGAGGGGACAAATACACTGGTGCTGTGGCATTCGGCTGCCATCTTGGAACTGTATCATACTTTTCTTTGGGCAGTAAAAACAGTTTAACTCCAAACATTTGAAAAGAAGCATTCTAAGTATTATACTGTGGCAAGTAAAATGTAGATGAGTAAATGAATCTCTGACACAGCTATTAAGAATGTATTTAAATAGCAGAAGAAAAAATTAACTCAACGAAATGTATTTACACAAACACAAATGACTTAGAGGCCCCCAGATCATGAGGTCCAAATATGTCATATAAGTTTACTTTATGCATTTAATTATAAAGCATTATGAGAATCAGCCAGTGTGCGGTTAACATGCTAGTTGTTGTTAGCTTGACTGTCACTCTGGTCTGTGAGAGTTGCATAAGAAGTGACCATATTGTTGGAGCACTGCAAACTGTTTAAAATGAACTAGTTTTGTTTTTCATGTTTTAAACACAGTAAAAATCAGCGATAAAGAATTATTATTTACATTTACGTACATGGCTGAAGAAGACTGAATTCTGTCAAATGTATTAACACAAATTTAAATAAGTAAAGTTAACAAAAATCATATGACAAAAATAATAAATACCTAAATACCTGACGGGGGCCAGTCTTTGGTAGACCTGCAAATCAGTGTAAAATGCTGATTCATTAACTCTGGATCGTACAGAGACCAGACCCGCAAACACTGCACACTGTACAGTCACAAGATGGCCGCCACAGCTTCTGTGTGCTCTCTGAAGTTTTATACACTCGCTGTCCTGTTTTTACAGCCAGTTTCTCCATATACAAACCTCATTTTCAGATCAGTCCAATGCAGTAAGGGTCAAGGGTCAAGGGTCAATGCTGCATGATAAAAACATGTACAAATCTGTGTTTGATAAATCACCAACAATAAAGACATGTTACACAAGCATGTGCATTTTATTGAGTTCTCGTATCAGGTGTGAACGCAGACAGGGTTTGGTTAGGATAAGGGTTATGTTTAGGGTTAAGGGTCAGGGGTTAGGTGGTTAGGGTTACATTAGGGATAGGGTTAGGGGTTAGGGGTTAGGGGTTAGGGGCTAGGGTTAGAATTTGAAGGCAGTAGGCATTCGACCATGTCCTTGATGGTGTCCTTTGCTCAGGTCCCTGTAGGAGGGGAGCAGGTTCACATTAGCAGCATTTGGCCTCAGTCAGATGTGTTTCCAGTGCATGTTGGACTTGGAGCTGGAGGCAGTGTCTCGGGTGAGGGAAGTCTGGGAGTCCAGGCTTAGACGGCTCCTCCTGCGACCTGGTTCAGGATGAGTGAAGAAAATCAGTGGATGGATCCTGTTTTCAGTCCCTGTTCTGTTTTCCTGATTTCAACATTAACTGATAAATAAACTCATATGTTGTCTCCTCTCAAGACAAGTCTACGATTTTGGATGGGTCCATCACCCCCTCAATCTGACATTAAACAGCTCTACCTTAAATGTATAAATTAATAAATACCTGGAAAACAGGCATTCTGACTGAGTGGTGCCTCTCCACAGATCTCACCTGTAAGTTGTCCTTGTTTGGTCTCCATGAAGATAGAAAGGTTTAATGCCATACTGTGAAACATTCCAGACAAAGCAATAACATTTTTATGGTGAAAATCATTTGACAGACACGTGGACCCCACTGGGAGCAGCAGGTTTTGAGTGGGCTCGTCCACAGCAGTGACAGAGCTCCATGAGACAGGCCTTAAACTGAACACTTTTACTTCATTTGTATGAAACCAAGTCTTTGATTTGAGTCCAAACGAGCTCTGATTTGGCCTCATGTAGAGAATGCACTATGAACCATAATCCACAGACATGAAATGTCAACATGATTCCATTTCTACAAAACTTAGGAATTACAGTCCATGCATGAAAAGATGCACAAAAAACCCCATTTGATTCTGGATACGAGGTATTTTTCACTGTCGGCCAGCAGGGGGACAAAGACTCCTATTTTTTTAAATTGTTTTTTATTTTTTTATTTACACGTATGCGTATTTTTTGACCTTGTTGAAATTCGAATCACTTACACACTGACTGCCACTGACTACACTGATATGCCAAACACAGTGATCAATAGTAGAGCGCCACCTATAGGGACACAAAAAGTTTACTATGCCATTCTAAAGGATGACATGTCGGGTGGGCGTCATTCAGGGGTGGGTGTCAGTCCATGGTGGGCACATGGGAGGGACGTGCACATGGTGGTGAGGGCCGTCATCTCGGCTTGTGGCTTTAACCCTGGAGAACCCAAGAACCCTTTTCTTCTTCAGAAAATTATGAACTATGCCTTAAATGATTGCTATAAGTTCACTGAACACCAAAATATCTACTTTTTAAATTTTAACCCTTTATTCCCTGATTTAGGATTTGGGTCAAATCTGACCCACTGGGCTTTAGGTGTATAATTTTAAAGAACGACTATAAGATACACTGTCAATGCAAACTGTTTTAAATTTAGGAAAACAATCAATAATTTACACCAGAACATTTAACAATAGTTATTTTTGCATGTTAGAACTGTATTTCTAATGTTTAAACACACTTTGGCCAACTGAAGAACACAAGGCCATAAACGACTAATAAAAAACTAACACCATTGGTCTTTGCTTATCCAAAATCTTTTCTACTAGAGAGAGGAAATCACACTAGACATTGTGGTAGTCTTTGGGCTTTTAAGGTTAAATTTGACATTTTTTTCAATTTGGTTCATTTTTAGTAGCAGCAATTAACAGTGGTCAAATTTGACCCCGTGGGTTCTCCAGGGTTAATTTAGTTTAATGGTTCTCAGTCTTTTTCACCCTCATAATAAAAAAGTCTCCTCAGAGAATGAGAACGTGACCCTTCAGGTCAAATGTCGGGTTTTCTTCTCAGGACAAAGGCCCGGACACCTGGACTCACCTTTACCTACCTACTCCTACAGAACGGACACCAGAAACCCCAGTGATGAGCCGTGTCTGAATATTCAGCACGGCCTAGAACGGCATGTGTCATGAACCACATTTTACAGATGAATCTTTATTGTAGTCACAGTATTGAGGTCACGGTGCGAGGTCACGGTGCGAGGTCACGGTGCGAGGTCACGGTGCGAGGTCACGGTGCGAGGTCACGGTGCGAGGTCACGGTGCGAGGTCACGGTGCGAGGTCACGGTGCGAGGTCACGGTGCGAGGTCACGGTGCGAGGTCACGGTGCGAGGTCAGTCTGACTAAAGCTCTTCTAACTTCCATTTCAAATCCATCAGATAAATTGAATTAAGAATTTTAATTAAACTCAAATTAATGACTTTTTTAATGACTGTTCAAAGCCAGTGCCCTGAAGAGAGAGATTTTAGATAAACCGTCACATTTCTTTTTTGTTTGTTTCTGAATATATTCAGTTATCGTAAGTTTAAAATCCACTCATGAGTCCAGATTGTACTTTAGTGATAATCTAATCCTGTGACGTGGAGTTTTGCTGTAAAAATGTAGCATTTGAGTTTGGAAGAATTTGATTTAAAGTTTAGATGAGAGTGGATCGACAAAAAGTAAAGAAGAAATTAAAAACGTGACAGAATTTTAAATGTGGAGTTCGTCTTTATTGTGTTGATAAATGCCTCCACCTAGTGTTCACATTCAGTATTACTGCTACTACTACTACTACTGCTACTGCTACTACCACGAGGAGGAGAGCCAGGGGAGGAAGAGGAGAGTCAGGCGAGGAGGAGGAGAGGGGTCCAGCTGCCATCAGGCGTCTGAAAGAGTTCCACTCCACAGGGGGAGTGGGACAGGGGACAACATGTGAATAGCAATGAACAAACTACAGATGAGAACATAGTGAGTGATGCTGATGAGAAAATAGGAGGAAACAGAGGACAGTGCTCAGGTTGCCACACTTCCCCCAGCTTGTTATCTCCTGCGGCAGCTTATCTTAGTGACATCAACTAAGTAACCTGGTCATAAGCTATTCCGAAGAGGAAGGTTTTAAGCCTGGTCTTAAATAAAGAGACTGTGGAGCCTGTTTAACACCAACAGGGAGTTGATTCCATAACACAGGAGCTTGGTAACTGAAGGCTCTCCCCCCCACTGTACTTTTAGACACTCTAGGAACCACTAATAATCCTGCATTCTGAGAGTGAAGTGCTCTATTTGGCTGATAGGGGACAATGGCATCCTGAAGATATGATGGGGCCATATTGTTTAAGGCTTTGTATGTCAGGAGGAGAACTTTGAATTTAATTCTAAACTCGACAGGAAGCCAGTGCAGTGATTTTAACACAGGACTGATGTGATCACGTGTTTTAGTTCCTGTTAGGACTCTGGCCGCTGCATTTTGGACCTTTGGATTTTACTACAGATACTACTGCTGGTACCATGACCCGAACAGAACCAAACCACATCTACATCAGAACCAAACTGTGCTCAGACCAGGACTAAACTATCCCTGTGTGTCAGATGCCCTCCCACCCTCTCATAGTCCTGTGAGTCAGATGCCCTCCCATCCTCTTCCATACCTGCATTGTTTCACGCATTTAGCTGCATGAAAAAAACGTCTTCTTCTTCTTCTGTAATAATCAAAAAAGCCACAAGAGGGCAGCAGGAGACCAGAGGACAGGAGCGTGCAGGTACAGCATGTAGGGTTATCATTTTTGCTATTTCTCTTTGGACTTGGTTCTGTTCTATTCTATTCTGCTTTCGGGGTTAAGTTCTTGTTTAGTCCTGGTTTAGACCTGGTTTAGACCAGGTTTAGTCCTTCTAAATAAAAAGCATAAACATGACTGTGTTCCCAGGAACAAGGTAAACATGTTGAAATCAAAAAGAGTTTTTACTGGGAACTATTGTGATGCTGATTTATCCTTTATCAGAGAGCGGATGTGTCTCTATGTGCAGGTGAAGGCTCTGGAGACACAGGGTCAGTTGTGTTCGGGGTTTAACAGTAAAAGCCTGTGGGTTGGGACCGTTGGAGCAGTAACATTGTCCATTCTCCACTCACTTGCAGCTGATCTGTGGGACTTCTGTCAGTTTAACAGTGTTTTTATTTTTTATTTTTTATTTTTTTCTAAACATATGACATTATATCTTAGAGTTAGATGCTCTTGTGGCTGTCTGGCTCACACACTGAGCATTTTTGAAACTTTTTTGTTTTTTTGTTTTTGTTTTTTGTTTTTCAGGTTTGATTCCCAGCCAGCGCAGCACCTTCCTTAATACTGTGGTCGTTGGTTAGGGCTCGTGTTATTTGCTTGCTTTGGCTAAATGCATATAAATAGGACTAGATGTCAGAAGTGGGATTCCAACCTACGCCTCCAGGGGAGACTGCGACCTGAACGCAGCGACTAGGACCGCTCGGCCATCCTGACGCCCTCTGGCTGTTCACTTAGCCTGCTCACGGGACACTGACCATGTCACAGCACGACAAAATCTTCACAGATTTTCCAGAAAATGAGGAACGCTTCACGAATTTGCGTGTCATCCGCAAGGATGACACGCAAATTCGTGAAGCGTTCCTCATTTTCTGGCAAATCTGTGAAGATTTAGAAAGATTCAACCACTAAAGCTTGACTGGAGGATGCGGCCATCAATCCTGCTACCTCTTGCATGCTAAGCTAGCGCTCTACCATTTGAGCTAATCCCCTGTCCTTGAAGATTCCTGTGAATCTGAAGGCGTCTCCTTAGATCTCCTAAGTTGACTGCAGAGGTTCTGCATGTTGTCCAAAACTATTCCTTTTGAGTACGTCTGTTTCACCTGTATGCGACTGCTGTTACAGTAATGTTGGGTGTTTACTGGGTACTCCTTGTTCCATCTTCAAAAAAAATTGCTGCTGCAGAGTTGAGAGGCTGTGGGCTTGGAAACAACAAAGACCAGGAACTGTTGTTAGCCACTGGCAGTGGATGCAAATTTCCCGAGACTTCATTTAACACTATGCTTATGTCTCAGTTGTATTTTTATAACCACAGGAACATCACCATGGCCACATCCTGCTTAGATTATGTCATATACAGTTTAGCCTCAGTTCAGATGGTACAGAGTCCTGAATAACATCGCACCTGCAGCACAAAACATCTGTAGTGACAACCAGAGTTCCCATGGGCTTCACCAGGCGGCAGTGAAGGAGAATTAAAGCCACAGGAGCCTGTGTTCAGCATTTATGGTATTGCAGTATTTTAGACCAGGGTGTGAACTGCACGTAGTGTACTTTGGTGTTCCTAAGTTAAAAACTAAGGTGAAAAACTAAAAGTTTCCAAAATGCTCAGTGTGTGAGCCAGACAGCCACAAGAGCATCTAACTCTAAGATATAATGTCATATGTTTAGAAATACAAAAAACACTGTTAAACTGACAGAAGTCCCACAGATCAGCTGCAAGTGAGTGGAGAATGGACAATGTTACTGTTCTAACGGTCCCAACTCACAGGCTTTACTGTTAAAGAACCTCGAACACAACTGACCCTGTGTACCAGAGTTCACCTGCACATATAGAGACATCCGCTTCGGATAAAGGATAAATCAGCATCACAATAGTTCCAGTAAAATCTCTTTGATTTCAACATGTTTACCTTGTTCCTGGGAACACAGTCATGTTTATGCTTTATTTAGAAGGATTCAAACCTGGTCTAAAACCAGGTCTAAAACCAGGACTAAACAAGAACTTAACCCGGAAGAATAGAATGGAATAGAATCCAAGTCCAAAGAGAAATAGCAAAATGATAAATCGCTGTTGTACCTGCAGCTCCTGTCATCTGGTGCGGTCTCGCAGCCTCTTGCGGCTTTTGAGTATTACAGCAAGAAGAAATGTTATTCAGTTAATGTCAAATTGAAAACTGTCACTGTTTCTGGGGGTATAGCTCAGTGGTAGACCATTTAACTGCAGATCAAGAGGTTCTGTGGTCCGTTCTGATGCCCCCGTGGCTTCCTGAAACAACCTTGTGTTTCTTGAAAAGACTGCAGTGTTCACATTTGTCAGGCTCCAGACTGCCCAATCAACCTTCCTCATCCTGTCAAGACGCTGAATAGCATTTAGAGTCCAGATCACCTGAATTTCCTCCGCTTGAGTCAGACGGGCAACAGCATACTGTTCCATCACCTTCGATCAGTTGGTAGAGCCGAGGACTGCAGATTACGGTTGATATCTTAGGTCGCTGGTTCAAATAGCGACCTTAAGTATATAAGCTACAGCTTCGAATAAATTCAGCAAGAGGATATGCAGCACTTTCAGTTTTCTGCTTTTCTTCTGTGATTCTCAGCACAGAAGCTGGTGCGGGCTGCTTATCCGGTACATTCCTTTATCCATTGTTCGAAGTTCGGCACGAGGCAGTCCAAACGGCAGAGCATTTGCTATGGATCCAAGAGAAATGCCCAGATGTTGTCAATGAGAAGGAGCAGAACATTAGGAACACAAAACAAATGCGCAAAGGTCCACCTGTGGTAAGTTTTAGTAAATGCTGAAGCCTGAGGATCGCTGCAAATTGTCACGCAGAAGAATCACGGCATCCAGAAGCGCTTCATTTTCACTCAGCATTTGCGAGTAATATTTCGCCGCTAACGGTGAAATAAAGTCGCCAGTGCGAGCAGTATTTGCAGCACAATACGAGCTAAGATCGCACGCGACGAAGTTAAACATTCTAAATGTGTCAACATTAGGCAACCACTAGACTGGAATTCCGCCTCGAGCCACGCTTAGCGCCAGCGCGAAGAATAGCCTGGTCGGCACAATACTCCGACGACGACTTCAGCATGCTGTGCGCGCCGATATCACGAGTTCGCAATTACGCTTCTTAAACGCAGGAGTGCACGTATGTTCCACCACTACAGATATTCAGATACTGCCGCTGATTTCTTCCTCCGCAAAGCAGGTCGCCCTCATTAGGCAACATATTTTATTTTGCGTAGGATGGAAAATGTTGGTGGTCACGTTATGCGACCTGTACCAACGGTGGGCAGTATATAGAGGAACACAGATATATGTCTACATTATAATAAATGCGTTATGATTTGATTTCATCCAAAGGAGCATTCTGATATGCTGCATGAGGTGAAGACTTCATTCAAGATTCGGAACGTATTGTCCCTAAAAATTAAAACCTATGATTCCTCATATAGACTGTGAGGGGAGATGTCCAGTTGGTTGTTCAGCACATGCCGACCCGGTGGAGACAGGTGAGGAGATCGATTAGCACATGCTCAGCTCAATTCCATTACCCCTCAGTTATTAAAATAAAGGTCACCCAGGTAATTCTGAAGAACATTCGATGTCCTAGCGATAATGGACAAGTTCGAAGAACATCCAGAGTCCTCCAGCCGCTATAGAAACAGTCTCGAGGAACATCCGAGGACCTCTAGAAATAAAGAAGAAATGCGTAAAACCTGGCAAGCGATCTTAGCCGCACAATAGACTGAAGAACATCGGAAGGTGCTCTACCTGCTATTGGGACAAGTGCGAGGAAACATTTAAGATTTAGAAACAATAGAAAGAAATCTGAATACATGTAGTTTATTGGCAGTCTCAAAACCTACAGAATAATCTGAAGAACATTCAAAGCCCTTCAGTTACTATAGAAACAGTGTGCCTGAACAGCTTTCGATTAGACAAGCCTGCAGAATATTCAAAGGTTCAGCTTATGTTCAGGTCGCCTCTCCTGAGGCGCAGTTCAATCCACTTCTGACATCTAGTCCTATTTATACATTTAGCCAAGCAGCAAATAACACGAGCCCCAACGACCACAGTATGAAGTGCAGGCGCTGGCTGGGAATCGTCTCAGCTCAGCTGCAGTCATTTATATCTCTACATTCAACAGAGAACGCCTTCAGCCGACTTTATGGCCCTGTAAAATTTGGTCCAGTCACATCAGAGCAAAGTTTGGTGCACACGAATGACTGCAAGATCGCTGAAGAGCAGCAACACAGATGCTGCAGCGAGGAGTGGGATATGAGCCCACACGTCAATGCTGCATAGTAACTGCACAGCATTACGGGACGAGGATGCCATTTGAACTCCACAGATGCAGAGCAAAATGGATTAACAGTCCATCGATTTAACCACTCAGCTACCTCATGACAGCACCAAAATGTGGGACAGATTCACGGGCCACGCTTTTCAGCTGTATGTGGGATTTCATTGTCCAGGATTGAAGGTTCTAAGCACCGTGAATCCGGGCGCAGAGCCTCAGAAGTGCTATTTAAGCATTGCTGGAACAATGACCTGTTGTGTTAGTTGGCTAACACATATACTAAAATTGGAACGATACAGAGAAGATTAGCATGGCCCATGCTAATCTTCTCTGTATCGTTCCAATTCACGGTGCTTAGAACCTTCAATCCTGGACAATGAAATCCACACATACAGCAGAAAAGGCGTGGCCCGTGAATCTGTCCCACATTTTTTGGTGCTGTCATGAGGTAACTGAGTGGTTAAATCGATGGACTGTTAATGCATTTTGCTCTGCATCTGTGGGTTCAAATGGCATCCTCGTCCCCGTAATGCTTTGTGCAGTTACTTATGCAGCATTGACTGGTGTGGGCTCATATCCCACCTCCTCCTCGCTGCAGCATCTGTGTTGCTGCTCTTCAGCCGGTCTTGCAGTCATTCGTGTGCACCTTTGCTCAAAGCTCTGATGTGACTGGACCAAGAATTTTAAGGGCCATAAAAGTCGGCTGAAGGGACGTTCTCTGTTGAATGGTAGAGATGTCGCATGACACGCGCGAGGCTCGGGTTTGATTCCCAGCCAGCGCAGCACCTTCCTTAATACTGTGGTCGTTGGTTAGGGCTCGTGTTATTTGCTTGCTTTGGCTAAATGCATATAAATAGGACTAGATGTCAGAAGTGGGATTCGAACCCACGCCTCCAGGGGAGACTGCGACCTGAACGCAGCACCTTGGACCTTTGGATATTCTGCAGGCTTGTCCCAATCGCAGCTCGAGAACCTTGGATGTTCCGCAGACTTGTTTCTATAGTAGCTGAAGAACTTTGAATGTTCTTCAGATTATTCTGTAGGTTTTGGAGGACTTGCCCAATAGCTAAAGGACTCTAGATGTTATTCAGATTTCTTTCTATTGTTTCTAGAGATCTTAAATGTTCCTCACACTTGTCCCAATAGCAGGTAGAGCACCTTCGATGTTCTTCAGTCTATTGTGCAGCTAAAGATCCTTGTAAGTTTTTTACATTTCTCTTTATTTCCTAGAGGTCCTCGGATGTTCCTCAGACTTGTTTCTATAGCAGCTGGAGGACTCTGGATGTTCTTCAGACTTGTCCATTGTGCTGCTAGAGGACCTTGAATGTTCTTCAGAATTACCTGGGTGACCTTTGTTTTTAATAACTGAGGGTAATGGAGATTGGGTGGAGCTAGTGGTGCTATTATCGATCTCCTCACCTGTCTCCACCAGGTCAGCATGGTGCTGAACAACCAACTGGACATCTCCCCTCACAGTCTATATGAGGAATCATAGGTTTTAATTTTTAGGGACAATTACTTAGTTCCAGGTCTTGAATGGGTCTTCACCTTCATGCAGCATATCAAGAATCTCCTTTAGGGTGGATAGAAATCAAATCATAACACATTTATTATATGTAAAGACATATATCTGTGTTCCTCTATATACTGCCCTATACCATGGTGCTGGTCATAACAGTGACCACCAACATGTTTTCCATCCTACACCAAAATAAAATATGTTGCCTAATGGGGGGGCCGGCCCTGCTTTAGCGGAGGAGGAAGTCCAGCGGCCCGGGGGTGTCTGGGGGTGTCTGTGAGTGGTGGAACAGGTGTGGGTCCTGCTGCGGTGCCGCTCCTCGTTTAAGGGGGTGTGGGTGTGTTTTGAAGCGGAGTTTGTTCGTATCAGTGATATCGGCGCACACACGGAGCTCGTATGCTGGGGTCGTGCGCGGTCGGAGGTGTTGTGCCCGGGCACGGTTCGGTTGCGCTCGCGCTGGGCGTGAGGCGCTTTAGGGGCTCCAGGCTTGGGCAGGTTCCACAGTCCTAGTGTGAGTTTGCCCCTAATGTTTGACACATTTAGAATGTTTAACTCGTCACGTTACGTCAGTGCGCAGCTCATTATTGTGCTGCAGAAGCACTCGCACTGGTGCGACTGTTTTGATTTCCTCGTTCGCACGGCGAAATATTTACTCGCAAATGCGAGTGAAATGGGCGCACTGTAGAGCCCCGGATGCCCGTGTTCTTCTCGTGTTCAAGACAATTGTTTGGAACTAACGCGATCCTCATCCAAACTTATAGCATTTACTAAAAACTTACCTTTACAGGTGGACCTTTGCATTGAGTGTTTTGTTTTGTGTTCCTAGTGTTTCTGCTCCTTCTCATTGACAACATCTGGGCATTTCTCTTGGATCCATAGCAAATGCTCTGCCGTTTGGACTGCCTTTTTCACGTGCCAGACTTCAGACAATGGATAAAGTGTACTCGGATAAAGAGCAGCTTACACCAGCTTCTGTGCTGAAACTGACAGAAGAAAAGCACAGAAGTACTGAGAAAAGTGCTATCTGTCCTCTTGCACAATTTATTCAAGCTGTAGCTGTATATACTTAGGTCACTTATTTGAACCAGCGACCTAAGGATATCAGCTTCGTAATCTACAGTCCTCCGCTCTACCAACTGAGCTATCGAAGGTGATGGGACAGTGCACTGTTGCCACGTCTGACTCAAGCAGGGAGGGAAATTCAGGTGAGTCTGGACTCTAAATGCTATTCAACGTCTTGACAGGATGAGGAAGGTTGATTGGGCAGTCTGAGGCCTGACAAATGTGAACACTGTAGTCTTTTTCAAGAAACACAAAGGTTGTTTCAGGAAAGCCACAGGGGGCATGCAGATTTGAACCAGAGACCTCTTGATCTGCAGTTAAATGGTCTACCACTGAGCTATACCCCCAGAAAAAGAGACAGTTTTTCAATTTGACATTAGCCTGAACGTCTTCTTCTTCTGCTGTAATACTCAAAAAAGCCACAAGAGGGCTGCAGGAGACCGCACCAGATGACAGGAGCTGCAGGTACAGCATGTAGGGTTATCATTTTGCTATTTCTCTTTGGACTTGGTTCTGTTCTATTCTATTCTGCTTTCGGGGTTAAGTTCTTGTTTAGTCCTGGTTTAGACCTGGTTTAGACCAGGTTTAGTCCTTCTAAATAAAAAGCATAAACATGACTGTGTTCCCAGGAACAAGGTAAACATGTTGAAATCAAAAAGAGTTTTTACTGGGAACTATTGTGATGCTGATTTATCCTTTATCAGAGAGCGGATGTGTCTCTATGTGCAGGTGAAGGCTCTGGAGACACAGGGTCAGTTGTGTTCGGGGTTCTTTAACAGTAAAAGCCTGTGGGTTGGGACCGTTGGAGCAGTAACATTGTCCATTCTCGACTCACTTGCAGCTGATCTGTGGGACTTCTGTCAGTTTAACAGTGTTTTTTGTTTTTCTAAACATATGACATTATATCTTAGAGTTAGATGCTCTTGTGGCTGTCTGGCTCACACACTGAGCATTTTTGAAACTTTTGGTTTTTCACCTTAGTTTTTAACTTGGGAACACCAAGTACACTACGTGCAGTTCACACCCTGGTCCTAAAATACTGCAATACCATAAGTAACACAGGCTCCTGTGGCTTTAATTCTCCTTCACTGCCCCCTGGTGAAGGCCCATGGGGCTCTGGTTGTCACTACAGATGTTTTGTGCTGCAGGTGCGATGTTATTCAGGACTCTGTACCATCTGAACTGAGGCTAAACTGTATATGACATAATCTAAGCAGGATGTGGCCATGGTGATGTTCCTGTGGTTATAAAAGTACAACTGAGACATAAGCATAGTCCATCCATCCATCCATCTTCTCCCGCTTAATCCAGCTGGGTCGCGGGGGCAGCTTGCTGCCCAATCCTCATAGCACCTGACCCCCCCTATGAACCCCTCTGCAGGTGGTGAGCCCACAGGAGGGTGGACAACATGGTCCTTGATGTTAGTTCATAGGAGCAGTTCATAAGCATAGTGTTAAATGAAGTCTCGGGAAATTTGCATCCACTGCCAGTGGCTAACAACAGTTCCTGGTCTTTGTTGTTTCCAAGCCCACAGCCTCTCAACTTCGCAGCAGCAATTCTTTTTTGAAGATGGAACAAGGAGTACCCAGTAAACACCCAACATTACTGTAACAGCAGTCGCATACAGGTGAAACAGACGTACTCAAAAGGAATAGTTTTGGACAACATGCAGAACCTCTGCAGTCAACTTAGGAGATCTAAGGAGACTTCAGATTCACAGGAATCTTCAAGGAGAGGGGGATTAGCTCAAATGGTAGAGCACTTGTTTAGCATGCGAGAGGTAGCAGGATTGATGCCCGCATCCTCCAGTCAAGCTTTAGTGGTTGAATCTTTCTAAATCTTCACAGATTTTCCAGAAAATGAGGAACGCTTCACGAATTTGCGTGTCATCCTTGCGCAGGGGCCATGCTAATCTTCTCTGTATCGTTCCAATTTTAGTATATGTGTTAGCCAACTAACACAACAGGTCATTGTTCCAGCAATGCTTAAACAGCACTTCTGAGGCTCTGCGCCCGGATTCACGGTGCTTAGAACCTTCAATCCTGGATAATGAAATCCACGCCACATTTTTTGGTGCTGTCATGAGGTAACTGAGTGGTTAAATCGATGGACTAATAATCCATTTTGCTCTGCATCTGTGGGCTCAAATGGCATCCTCGTCCCCGTAATGCTTTGTGCAGTTACTTATGCAGCATTGACCGGTGTGGGCTCATATCCCACCTCCTCCTCGCTGCAGCATTAGGGGCACATGTGCTCCTGAAAAAAAAAGTTAGCGTAGAGCCCTGGTTGTGTGAGATTTTTCCAGTGTCAGTGATCTCCTGATGCATTTACATGTTTTGCTGTTGTATCTGAGGCTATGGTCTGATGTGTTTAAAAGGTGAGAGTTGGATCTAAGGTGACAAAGTATTTGGACTCTGTCACATCCTGTAGCACTCCCACATTCACTGACTCTGGGGCAAGAGGAGTTAATGTTTCTGTGGCATCAGTGAAAAGTAGGACAGTCTCTAAATAAGTGGGACAAGAGGACAAACTGTACAGGACAAACCAGAGGGGCCTGCTCACCCTAAGACTGCTGACTCTGTTTAGGCTGAACATAAATCATTGTCTAGAGTTCTATTTAATGAGAAAGAAACTCCATAAGAAACAGCATTCACTGTCCACTCCATGATAGTACTGTCCATCTCCATGATAGTACTGTCCATCTCCATGATAGTACTGTCCACTCCATGATAGTACAGTCCATCTCCATGATAGTACTGTCCATCTCCATGATAGTACAGTCCATCTCCATGATAGTACTGTCCACTCCATGATAGTACAGTCCATCTCCATGATAGTACTGTCCATCTCCATGATAGTACTGTCCACTCCATGATAGTACTGTCCACTCCATGATAGTACTGTCCACTCCATGATAGTACAGTCCATCTCCATGATAGTACTGTCCATCTCCATGATAGTACTGTCCACTCCATGATAGTACTGTCCACTCCATGATAGTACTGTCCATCTCCATGATAGTACTGTCCATCTCCATGATAGTACTGTCCATCTCCATGATAGTACTGTCCATCTCCATTATAGTACAGTCCATCTCCATGATAGTACTGTCCACTCCATGATAGTACTGTCCACTCCATGATAGTACTGTCCACTCCATGATAGTACTGTCCATCTCCATGATAGTACTGTTCATCTCCATGATAGTACTGTCCACTCCATG
Organism: Odontamblyopus lacepedii; assembly: GCA_034769755.1. Lineage (NCBI taxonomy): Eukaryota > Metazoa > Chordata > Actinopteri > Gobiiformes > Gobiidae > Odontamblyopus > Odontamblyopus lacepedii. Next base: position 2,585,946 of record CM068350.1, on the reverse strand, counting down.
ATAGTACTGTCCACTCCATTATAGTACAGTCCATCTCCATGATAGTACTGTCCACTCCATGATAGTACTGTCCACTCCATGATAGTACTGTCCACTCCATTATAGTACAGTCCATCTCCATGATAGTACTGTCCACTCCATGATAGTACTGTCCATCTCCATGATAGTACTGTCCACTCCATGATAGTACTGTCCACTCCATGATAGTACTGTCCATCTCCATGATAGTACTGTCCATCTCCATGATAGTACTGTCCACTCCATTATAGTACTGTCCACTCCATGATAGTACTGTCCATCTCCATGATAGTACTGTCCACTCCATTATAGTACTGTCCACTCCATGATAGTACAGTCCATCTCCATGATAGTACAGTCCATCTCCATGATAGTACTGTCCACTCCATGATAGTACTGTCCATCTCCATGATAGTACTGTCCATCTCCATGATAGTACAGTCCATCTCCATGATAGTACTGTCCACTCCATGATAGTACTGTCCACTCCATGATAGTACTGTCCACTCCATGATAGTACTGTTCATCTCCATGATAGTACTGTCCACTCCATGATAGTACAGTCCATCTCCATGATAGTACTGTCCACTCCATGATAGTACTGTCCACTCCATGATAGTACTGTCCATCTCCATGATAGTACTGTTCATCTCCATGATAGTACTGTCCACTCCATGATAGTACTGTCCATCTCCATGATAGTACTGTCCACTCCATGATAGTACAGTCCATCTCCATGATAGTACTGTCCACTCCATGATAGTACTGTCCACTCCATGATAGTACTGTCCATCTCCATGATAGTACTGTTCATCTCCATGATAGTACTGTCCATCTCCATGATAGTACTGTCCACTCCATGATAGTACAGTCCATCTCCATGATAGTACTGTCCACTCCATGATAGTACTGTCCACTCCATGATAGTACTGTCCATCTCCATGATAGTACTGTTCATCTCCATGATAGTACTGTCCACTCCATTATAGTACTGTCCACTCCATGATAGTACTGTCCATCTCCGTGATAGTACTGTCCATCTCCGTGATAGTACTGTCCACTCCATGATAGTACAGTCCATCTCCATGATAGTACAGTCCATCTCCATGATAGTACTGTCCATCTCCATGATAGTACTGTCCATCTCCATGATAGTACTGTCCATCTCCATGCTGGTATAGTGTTCTAAGCTAATTTGGGACTGTCCAATCTCTTTAAAACATGCAGAAGGTAAGAGCTTTGTGCATTTGTGGAGAGGGAGGATGTCTGGATATCTGAGCTTTTCTCTAAACTGTATATAATAACATTTTTCAGCTTGTTTCACTGTTGTGATGCTTCGACCAATCAGATTCTAATATTCATCACAATCTGAGTCGTATCTGAAGGAGCAGTGCAAAAAACATGACTATGAATGTTCCTCAGACATGTTCATTGTGCAGGTAGAGGTCTTTGTATATTCTGCAGGCTTGTCCCAATCGCAGCTCGAGAACCTTGGATGTTCCGCAGACTTGTTTCTATAGTAGCTGAAGAACTTTGAATGTTCTTCAGGACCTTTATTCTTTAGGCGGCACGGTGGCTGAGTGGCAACACTCAGGCCTCACAGCAAGAAGGTTGTGGGTTCGATCCCTGGGTTGCCTGGGCCTTTCTGTGTGGAGTTTGCATGTTCCTCCCCGTGTCTGGATGGGTTTCCTCCGGGTGCTCCGGTTTCCCCCATCAACCCAAAACATGCCCGCACCCCTATGAACTAACATCAAGGACCATGATGTCCACCCTCCTGTGGGCTCACCACCTGCAGAGGGGTTCATAGGGGGGGTCAGGTGCTATGAGGATTGGGCAGCAAGCTGCCCCCGCGACCCAGCTGGATTAAGCGGGAGAAGATGGATGGATGGATGGATATTCTTTAAAAAATACTGATAATCCACTGAAAATATCCAGAGTAACACATTTAAAGGATTTTTGTGGTCACACTTGTGACCACTTGGGTGAGATGTGTTAATATTGTCAAATAAAGCCACTGACAAGAAGGAGTCGTTGTGAGGTGCTTGATTGTTTGTGAAAATCAAGGTGTTTGTTTGTGTTCAGTCTGCGTCTCATTCGAGTGAATGTGTTTTCTGTGTTCATGGAGGTCAGGTTCTGTTGTTTTCTCCGTCTCTGGACCTTTACCCTGATGGTGTTTCCATCGCCGTGGAGACGTGAGGACCAGTGGAAAGTCCCGATAGTGTCGTGTTCTCATGATTGTTCAGGTGACACTGGGTCACTGTGACCTGGAGCAGGACATGGTTCACACTGACCTGACCCACACACAGGACTTCCTCACAGTACAACAGTGATGATGATGATGATGATGATGATGAGTGTGTGTTGACCTTAAACCAGAGGGGCCGCACACATTTCACTCTGTGGGTCATCAACAACCTCAGGACAGCTAATCTACTCACCCTCCTATGGACGTTGCTGTGGGCGACGCCATTGTTCTTCAGGTTGTATTATTTTGCCAGTTCTGTGTGGAGACGACGGAGCGAGTTGGTCACATGAACACATCACAGCAACTGTTTACTACAAATCAACCAACTTTAGATCAGAGTTTAGCAGTAAAACGTTTCCCACTCATCCCAAAGTGGCACCCTAAATAAATAATGTTGTTTATTTATTTTAAAGGAACAGTGTGTAACTTTCCGGAGATGTCGTCATTCTCCATGAAGACAGATACAGTTTATGCTGCACTGTGGAAGATTAAAGTCAAAGGAACAACATTTCCATGGAAACAAGAGGAGGAGGCTCAAATAAGAGTTTGTGGAGATACAAGAGAAAGTGTAAAACAAAAACATGTTTTTAATCTAGACTATTTTTGGCAAAAAAGTTACAGAGTGTAGCTTTAATTTATTTCATGTGTTTTATTTTATTCATTACTATTTTATGGTTGTTGCTTTTATTTCATCAAAAGGGTCCTAGAGATATTTGTGAGACATCTGCCACAAATTTACCAAACACTGTAACCTGGAACCTCATACTCACAGTGTAAATGCTGTGGTCTCTCCTCATACTCACAGTGTAAATGCTGTGGTCTCTCCTCATACTCACAGTGTAAATGCTGTGGTCTCTCCTCATACTCACAGTGTAAATGCTGTGGTCTCTCCTCATACTCACAGTGTAAATGCTGTGGTCTCTCCTCATACTCACAGTGTAAATGCTGTGGTCTCTCCTCATACTCACAGTGTAAATGCTGTGGTCTCTCCTCACACTCACAGTGTAAATGCTGTGGTCTCTCCTCATACTCACAGTGTAAATGCTGTGGTCTCTTCTCATACTCACAGTGTAAATGCTGTGGTCTCTCATACTCACAGTGTAAATGCTGTGGTCTCTTCTCATACTCACAGTGTAAATGCTGTGGTCTCTCCTCATACTCACAGTGTAAATGCTGTGGTCTCTCCTCATACTCACAGTGTAAATGCTGTGGTCTCTCCTCATACTCACAGTGTAAATGCTGTGGTCTCTTCTCACACTCACAGTGTAAATGCTGTGGTCTCTCCTCACACTCACAGTGTAAATGCTGTGGTCTCTCCTCATACTCACAGTGTACATGCTGTGGTCTCTCCTCACACTCACAGTGTAAATGCTGTGGTCTCTCCTCATACTCACAGTGTAAATGCTGTGGTCTCTTCTCATACTCACAGTGTAAATGCTGTGGTCTCTCATACTCACAGTGTAAATGCTGTGGTCTCTCCTCATACTCACAGTGTAAATGCTGTGACCTTTCCTTGTTTAATCAAACCAATGTTTGAAATCAAACAGTGAAAGTGTGATTGGTCAACAACAGACCAGCAGCTCAGCCAATATTTACAGGAAACAGCATGAGGTCAGACTGGCCTGAACTCAAACACAAAGTAAGAACAACAACCACAAAGAGCGAGTGAAAAATGATAACCATATAACCATAAATGATAACCATATAAATAAATCATCTAGTGTGAAAGTGATGTGTGCAGGGCAGGACTCCCTTGAAAAAGAGGTTAGTAATCTCAATGGGACTTTCCTGGGTAAATAAAGGTTAAAAAAAAATCTCTGTAGTGAGTTTTAAGCATGGTACCTGCACAAAAACAGACCTGGAGCTGGACAGCATGTTCAAGTCATCCTTTATTATTAGTGTGTGTTATTGTGATGTCATTTAGTGGCAGTTAAACTGCTTTACTCTGCAATGCACTAAAATAACCTGAAGTTAATGTTTTATTTTGGAATATTTTCATTTTCCCTTTTGTACAGTTGTGATTGTCGGCAGAAAGTCTCTAGTATCTGTTTTTGCACCGAGGAGTGAAGCAGTTTCAATGAGGCTAAAACGATAGCTGTGACTTCAGAGTGTCGTTCTGAAATGATCTGAATACTTCTAATGCCAAACCCTGTTAAACAATGACTTCTGAGAAAGAGCATTTGGAGTTTTGGAGATGTAGACAGACTGATAATAAAAGGATCACTCAAACATGTGAATGAAACAAAAACGTGCAATACGACCTTTAATTATAAAAATATAGGTGATGCTGTCCCATTATTTTTTATCATAATTCAGTATTTTGGTTTTTATGATGATTCTCCAGTCAGAAAGCAGAAATGAGCCTCACACGAGTCTGTCATTTGGGTTCTCAGTTTCAATGCTTAAATCCAGCTGGTTTAAATCTAAAATGTTTCTCTCTGATCTGAACGGTCACTCCCTAAACCCCAGCACCTGCACCAGTCCTGAGTCAGTGCTAGTGCAGCCTCTGCAGCTCAGGGAGGGAATTCTGGAGCTTCTGAGCTTCACATGAGGCCTGAACATAAAGTGAGAATGAGGCAAATGCAGGATGTGTTTGTCTGCAGGTTTAGGCTCTGGAGACACAGGGTCAGGTGTGACTGAAAATACATTAAGGGCCACATGCACTTTCACTCTATTCTTTCTCTAGTTCTGCTTTAAGTCCCCTGTTGTCCTGGGTGTGATTATAGCACAGACACAGCACATGTAAAAGTGCCTCCAGAAGGAGAGACTCCTCCTGCTTGTTTCCTTTGGTTATAATGTTCACAGTTTGGCCTACAGCATATTCTCCAGGGAGAATGTTCCGAGGTATCGTTTTAACTTTCTGTTTAAATGGAATCATGCAGGTGACATGACACCTCCAGAAAGTTTCATACTGTAGCTTTAAATCTAAGACCAGTGTGTTTGCACAAACTTTTATTGTGTTACTGATTATATCAACCACACAAGATTTCATTATTAAAAACATATTTTTATTATCAAAACAACTGTTCAAAAGAAACATTTACTATAACCAAAGAAAAATACTTCTCTGACCAGAACATATAGTCCCAGAATTATTGTGAAATAAATTATTCAGAACTATTGTGCATGATTCTCCCTCACAGAGGGGATACAACGGTCACCTGCCAATGTGACAGTATAGGTCAGTGCTCAGAGGTCAGCAGAGGTCACAGCAGACCAGTCTTTGGTCTGGACCAGTCTTTGGTCTGGACCAGTCTTTGTTTTGGACCAGTTTTTGATTTGGACCAGTCTTTGATTTGGACCAGTTTTTGGTCTGGACCAGTCTTTGTTTTGGTTCAGTGTGTGAGGGAGACAGGAGCGATCTTCATCACGGTGGACCTCAGCCCTGACACAGTTCCTGACGTGGTCCAGAACATTCTCCGTGAAGAGCTGAGGCTGCTGGGAAATTCTCCGTTCAGGTTAGAGTCTCCACAGCTGCTGAACCACCAGCCTCCTGCAACAAAAGAGACCAAACCATGAAATATTATGAATTCAGTTCCCATCATCATAGACGACATTCACAACATTCAGATCAGCACGAACCAGGGACTAAACCAGGACTAGAACAGGACCAACCCAAGTCTGCATCAGGACTTTTTTGTGGAATGGCTTGTCCAACTTATCTTAGGCACTCAAAATAACTATAAATGACCAATAACATTTCAAGCCCTTCTGTAAATGCACTCTCTCTCCCCTGCACACTCTGACGTTGTGGAGCAGAGCTGTTACCTGAGTGTGTCTGTGCACAGTTGTCCCCTGGGCTCAGGTCATTGTCCTGGTCCAGTGTGGAGAAGGGCAGCCTGGAGGAACCGGAGGAACCGGAGGAACCAGAGGAACCAGGGGCACCGGCGCCGAACAGTCCCCCCAAAGAGGCTTCGGAGTCTGGGCTTAGGTGGAGCGCGAACTTCCCCTCCTCTCCGTCCAGCTGGAACTCCGAGCTCATCACGTGACTTTGCCTGGACCAATCGGAGAGCTCCACCTGCAGCGTGTAGCGCCCCTGTCTGGCCAGTGCGTGGATGTGCTCCAACCCGAGCCAGAACTCACCTAAAAGAATCACATGTTCATTAGAGCTTATTTACTCCGGAATCATAATATAGAAATAAGTCAGTTTATGGGTCCAGAATGATAAAAAAAAATAAAAAAAGGACTGTTTCCATAGCTATTAACAATAAGAACAACATAAATATCATGTTTTGAATGGAGGAAAGTAACTGTAAGATTAGGGTTTGTTTTATTTAAATTTTTTTTGAGATGACCAGAATTTGATTGTAACTATTTCATGTAATACTTTTGCAGCATTTTAAATGTGTAAAAAGTGCAGTGTAGCCAGTGTAAAGCGCAGTATAAAACCTAAATAGATTCTTACCCGTGAGGCTTCCGAATCCAGTCTTGTAGTCGTCCCAAGCCTGGTCAAAGCTCTGGGAGCCGTCAAAGCGTTTCTGGATCACTGTCCAGCCTCCCTCTGCAGAAGAACATGGAAAAGTCTTATTAGTCTTATTCATGCATTTCTACCGTCACTAACATTTACTACAGAGCTGCACTAGATGTTCATATAGTCGGTCAACAACAACTTAAAACTAAACGTTATATTTTGAAGTCATGATTTGTTCCTTGGCTGAGGAGTGTTAAAGTAGTCTGGAACTGTTTGAATTTTCATATTTTAGTTGAATGTCATTTGAATGTCATTTGAAAGTTAATACGTTTAAATGCTAAAAACTCAAAACAGTGTGACTGGTGTTACCTGGTGTCATGTCGCAGAGCACGCTGAAGGGCCTGGAGCTGTCCGGCTGGATCACGTACACTCCGCTGTTCCTCTGGCCCTGGACAAACAGATGGTGGCAGTCTCTGGCAAAACCTGCGACACAAACCAAACAAACAAAACATGACTCTAAAGTGCCAGTTTTATCACACTGTTTTGATCCCTTTGGTTATAATTTAACCCTGGCGCCCTCCCTCTCGCTTGGCCTTTGTAGCTCTCTGCCAGCAGGTTGGAAAATACAACATGAAGTGCAAAGGTGAAGCTGTTGTGCAAGACCTGACCCAGAACAGAGGATGTAAAAGTTGTTTTGTACAAGAGCCTCTGTGGGTGCGCCCACTTTATGTTAGCAAACAAAGAGCGCTCCAGATGATTGATTGAGCTCAGCTGTTTTCTGTCCGGTCCTCATACTAGGCTACAAAATGGACAATAGGCAGGAAAGGTATAATGACTTTCTAATAGCAGTTACATTCAGGTACTGTAAAATGCTGTAAAAATCTATTTATTGAAAAGTAACTACGTGGAATCTGAAAAAGTAGTATTTAAAAATATCTGTTGATTTATTATTATTTTTCAGATAGTTTTGCATATCTACAAGTTTCAGTCTAATGTCATGAAAAAATGACTGTTTTTTTTAAGATTCAGTATGCTGTATACTGTATGCTGTACTGTCATATAAAAGCATAAGAGTCTCACCTTTGGGCTGGTTCTCCTCGTTCTGCAGCATCAGGTCATGTCTGCGCCTGAACGACTTCATTCTCTTTTGTCCAACCTGAAAATGAAACGCAACAAATTCAACCTATGGCCACAGAGCCTCAGTGGACATGTGTGTAAGTGTGTAAGTGTGATGTGAGCCGTGTGTGTAGAGTGTGACAGGGCTGACCTTGCTCTGCAGGGCCTGGAGGTGCACGCTCTGCTTCTCCAGCTTGTCCTGCTGCTGCTTGATCTTTTCCATCAGCTGGTCTATGCGCCGGTTCTGTGCCACCATCATCCTCTGCACAACAAAACACACATTTAAGAAGGTTTCTACGCTGCAGTTTAGTGTAACACAAGTACACATACTACTACCAGTACTACTTCTACTACTACTACTACTGCTACTGTTACTACGGCTCTTGGGTTACTGCACGCTTTATAATCATGGTGGCAAGAAGACCACCTGGGCCCTACAAGTTTCCTCTGGACACTCCAGTTTCCTCCACTCCAAACATGCACAGGTCAGATCGTTCAGCGAAGGGAGTCCTGACCAAAACTAGCTCAAGATCTGGAGATGGTCCCACTGCCCCTGACAGGTTTAACCCAGAGACACTGAAGGATGGGTCAAATGCAAAGGAACAGTTTCTATTTGGGGACAATAAAGTTTATCCTGACCATAAACCTCGCTAACAGTTTGAACCATAGCTGAAACAGTAGTAGTAATAGTTGAGGTAGTAGCAGTAGTAGTAATAGTTGAGGTAGTAGCAGTAGTAGTAATAGTTGAGGTAGTAGCAGTCGTAGTAATAGCTGAGGTAGTAGCAGTAGTAGTAATAGTTGAGGTAGTAGCAGTAGTAGTAATGGTTGAGGTAGTAGCAGTAGTAGTAATGGTTGAGGTAGTAGCAGTAGTAGTAATAGTTGAGGTAGTAGCAGTAGTAGTAATGGCTGAGGTAGTAGCAGTCGTAGTAATAGTTGAGGTAGTAGCAGTAGTAGTAATAGTTGAGGTAGTAGCAGTAGTAGTAATAGTTGAGGTAGTAGCAGTAGTAGTAATAGTTGAGGTAGTAGCAGTCGTAGTAATAGTTGAGGTAGTAGCAGTAGTAGTAATAGCTGAGGTAGTAGCAGTAGTAGTAATAGTTGAGGTAGTAGCAGTCGTAGTAATAGTTGAGGTAGTAGCAGTCGTAGTAATAGTTGAGGCAGTAGCAGTAGTAGTAATAGTTGAGGTAGTAGCAGTAGTAGTAATAGTTGAGGTAGTAGCAGTAGTAGTAATAGTTGAGGTAGTAGCAGTCATAGTAATAGTTGAGGTAGTAGCAGTAGTAGTAATAGTTGAGGTAGTAGCAGTTGTAGTAATAGTTGAGGTAGTAGCAGTCGTAGTAATAGTTGAGGTAGTAGCAGTAGTAGTAATAGTTGAGGTAGTAGCAGTAGTAGTAATGGTTGAGGTAGTAGCAGTAGTAGTAATAGTTGAGGTAGTAGCAGTAGTAGTAATAGCTGAGGTAGTAGCAGTAGTAGTAATAGTTGAGGTAGTAGCAGTAGTAGTAATGGTTGAGGTAGTAGCAGTAGTAGTAATAGTTGAGGTAGTAGCAGTAGTAGTAATAGCTGAGGTAGTAGCAGTAGTAGTAATGGTTGAGGTAGTAGCAGTAGTAGTAATAGCTGAGGTAGTAGCAGTAGTAGTAATAGTTGAGGTAGTAGCAGTAGTAGTAATAGTTGAGGTAGTAGCAGTAGTAGTAATAGTTGAGGTAGTAGCAGTAGTAGTAATAGTTGAGGTAGTAGCAGTAGTAGTAATGGTTGAGGTAGTAGCAGTAGTAGTAATAGTTGAGGTAGTAGCAGTAGTAGTAATGGTTGAGGTAGTAGCAGTAGTAGTAATAGTATTTGTAGTAATAACAGTATTCCATCCTTACCTGTACAAGAGGCACTTTGGGGTCATCACTGGAGTTACTGTCTGGCATTGGCTTTCCGAGCACCTCCTGCACTCTCTGCTCCAGCCTTTGCACCTTGTCACTCAGCTCCTTCCCCTGCTCTCCATTTGACTGGCTCAGCCCATTGGCCCTCTCCTCCTCCAGGCTCCTCAGGGTCCCGTTCACACTCCTCAAGCCGGCGTTCAGCTCCCTCATCTGGGCTTTGCTCTTGTCCACGTGCTCCTTCAGAGCCTGGCCCAGCTGCAGCAGCCCGTGGGCCACCACGTTCACGTCGTCCCAGGAGGCGTACTTGTCCCGGCTGCCTGTGGGGTACCCCCTCACAGTGAGAGCGGTGAGCAGCACTGCCATGGTCAGGTGAGCAGTGGTCATAGTGTTTTGGTCTTTGTTGTAGTCGTAGTGAGTTGGTTGAAGTCTCTAGAGTTGTTTGAAGCGCACAGCACAGGACCGTGTATATATCCACAGAGCGCTCAGTGGGAGGGGCTGTGGAGAGGAGGGGGAGGAGGGGCGGGGACAGGGGGTGAGGGGGAGGGGGGTGTGCCTGGAACAGGGGAAGGGAGGGGGCCATGATGCAAGAGAAGTGGTGCATTACGGACAGACATCCCAGAGGAGTGAAGTCTATATTTACAATAGGGATGTGTAAAAGTACATACAGCGGCCTCAGTATTACTCTGTAGCTGATGTCGTCAACAACTGGGGGTGCAGTGCTAACTGAGGCACTGCTCTGTCTGAAGCTCTGTTTCTCAAAGATTACATTTAATCTGACTTTTGTTTGACTATGAAGAACAAACTCAGTTGGAAATGCAACAGGTGAGTGGATTTCTGCTGATATGTGCAGTTTTTCACTGAGTCACTGTCACCTTTTTGTTGAAACTCAAACTCCTACAAGACCATGAATGCAATGAGATTTTCTCATTTAAATTTTAGTATTTCATGTTGATCACAAGCATATAAATCCCTGGAATCTGTCTACAAACAAACTCTTAGGATCCTCCAAACCAATGACAATATCATCACTGCAAAATACTTACAAACATAAAAAGCTTTGGAAACATGATTCACTTTGCAAAAGTGCGACTTTTCTTCAAAATGATTTATAATATGGTTCCTCCACCACTCAAAAGGTTTGTCACATCTGAACAGACCAGAGCAGCAAAGTCCACATCAGACCAGTGGAGCTCCTGAAGAAAACCTGCCTTAAGCCGATCTGCATTCATTTAAAACTAGAACAGAACAAACTCTCAGCTCACTGACAACTATGCAAAGACTTCAAAAAGTTTAGTGCTGAACTAAGAAGATCTTTAAACAACACAAAACACTAAGTGCCAACTAATCTAATGTAGGAAAAACTACTTATAACTAAATGAAACCTGGTTAAGGGCACAGAGGTGGGACTGGGATACAGATATTTTATGTAATTGTACTTTTTATAACTTTTGTATATAGATTTCATTGTTTATGCTATTTTTGTCTTCTCTGTTTTGTGTGTCTCAGGGACTGCAGATGGAAACGAGCTCTGAGAGCTACAGTCTGGGACAAAGCTCTTCAGACTTTCATTGATTAATGCCTTAGAACATGGTCCCCGTTAGATAAACTAAATAAACTAAACTAAACGCTCATATTGATCACAGGCTTTTGAAAATGTGCTGTTTCTGAGTTGTTGTCTGAGTTGTAAAGAGAGATGTTAAAACGTTTTAGACGGGGTTGGCTCATGTGTGCATTGTGTCACCATGGTAACTGTTGAACATTCTACTCACCACTTTGCCTTAGGCTCCAGCTGCTCTGGTGCCTGAACAGGGCATCAGTTTTGAAATGGGGAAATAAACACTCGTATGATGTAATTACAAAAAGAATTAGCACAAACATACTGATATCTTCATATTCAACAGGATATGATGTGGTATCTAAAAATAATGTTCAAGTAAGTTTTTTTTTTTTTTTTTGAGCTTTTGAATTTGAATTACATTAACCACTGCAAAAATATTTCAACATTTAGTCTGAGAATGATCTTGAGCTGTATCAGAACAAGTAGAAGAGCACATAGACTAGAATACACCCATGGAGCACTGAGGGATACACACATATGAGACCACATGGGAATACAAAAGAAAGTCCTACTTTTTAATGTGGAAAATCACATTTTAGTATAGTGACAACCCTCGTGTTGATATAACTGCACCACTAGTAAAACAAGGTCATTTTTCCATTCTAAAGGTCCGTTTAGCGGCAGAGGAGCTTTGTTTTGATCCTCCGTCCTCCTTCTCTAGTATTAACACTCCAATCACTCCCAGCCTCAGACAGATGCTGACAGCAGCAGACAGGCCCTAAGCACAGGATTCAGCCCAGGCTCCTCGTTTACCCGTGTGGAGGAATGTGGAGCGCTGTGTGAGAAGTAGGTAAAAGTTCACCGTGCTACAGTCACATCCCGAGCACACGAGGCCCACGAGGCAGAGGGATGCTCCGGAGGTGAGGAGGGAGAGGAGGGGGTGGTAGTACAGTACACAGAGGGGGTGGGGGAGGACAGGAGGGTGAGGGGGCCCCGGGGCATCCTGTCTACACCTCTCCAAACACGCACAGGCTGGAACTCCACTAATCAATTCAAAATGCTGTATTTCCTTGTTTGACTGGAGCATTCCTGAAGGGAGACGTGCATTTGGTCAGACTTCAGTGTGCTCAGGTCACACTCACATGGGGCGAGGGCCACGTTTCACTTTGCCATGAAGTATGTAAAAGGTGAATGCACAAACGTTGAACTTGATCATTTCTACTGTGACTAAAGCCAAGAACTCACTTTATTACAACACAAATCTGCATTTAAATCATGTTCATTTGAGCTTCCCCGTCTGTATTCGCCTGAAGCCTGGCAATACCTTTGAACAATACAAATTATACACATCGACTTGATTGATTTGGAGTTTTATCGGTGTTATACAGTCATCAAAAACATGTATGGAGTTGTATTTTGCTTCAGTCGTGCTTGTGTCATTCATCCAAAGTTGTCTTGCCCGAGCGCTCAAAAATGCTGTTTGCATCACAGGTAAAATCTGCATTTCTTCTGTGCAGTTTTTAGTCGATAAGTCGTCTCTGGACTCATTTTGTGGTCAAACTGTGTTCACTCTGAGTGCGTCTCAGGACAGAAGAAGAGTCTTAGGCCTTGTCCACATGTATCCGGGTATCTGATAAACCGAAGATGTTTTGCTGCGTTTTGACCTGTCATCCACACGAACACGCATCAAAAACGAGTATTCAGGGAAAACTCCGGCCAAAGTGAAGACTTTTGAAAACTCCGTTTATGCGTGTTTGTGTGGACAGAGATAACTGGGGTTTTATGTTTTAAAACGTCACTGTCTGCGCCAAAAAATATGAATCTGCCCTGACGTCAAACGTGCGACATTTGTTTAGGCGACTGCAAAAGCCAAAGCCAAAGCCAAAGCAGAATATGGACCGGAGTCGTTTCTTCAGAGCTGTGTGTGTGTTGAGAGCAGAATTGCTCCTAAACTGTGTTTAGGAGCAATTCTGACTCCAAGTCTGTCCAGACAGAGGAGCTCGGCGCCATGTTTTCTGTTGTTTAAGTTTAGGCGGAAGTGACGGCGAAGTGATGGAAATAACGCCACCTACAGGTTTGGAATGTGTATGAATGTGGTTGGAAACGCAGATGTTCGGTTATGTGTGGAAGGTGTTTTTTTTCGAAGACGAGGTGGTGTGGATAAAACTATTTTTATAAACGGAGGGGGGGAAATGTTCGGTTTTAAAAATACCCGACTACGTGTGTACATGGCCAAAGATAGAAGGAGGTGTGGATGGGACATGTGCAAACGTGTGTCTGTTACAAACGAATCACTGTGCTTCACTTGGGAAAATCTGTGGAAGAAGTTATGCAAAGAATATAAAATCATTCACACTATGATACATACAATATTATCAATATTTATACAACATACGGTCAAAATATGTACAGTCGTCTGTCACTGTAACATGGCTCACCTTTCACGGCCTCACTGTTTCGCAGATTTTTTGGTTCAATTTTGCATGTTTTTTTTTTTTTACAGAGTATGAACGCACATTCTGTTCTACGCCCTGATTGGCTGTTCTGCAGAATCGAAGGTGACATTTCTGTTTATAAGAATCTTCTCGCCCAGAAGAAAAAAACAGCATCAACAACATCTGCCAATAACTATGTTCTTCACTGGGAAAAAGGCCCCTGCACCTGTGGAGATGCACCCCCTGTGGTGTGTGGTGACGGGTTTTACAGCCTTAAAACATA
>CM068350.1:2549521-2567021 GCA_034769755.1 Odontamblyopus lacepedii | reverse complement strand
CTTGTATTTGCAGAGGTGCTGGTGCTGGGCTAGTGCAGGTCAATGGCCACAGTCGTCCTGCCACTAAAAACAGTCTGACCCACTCCACAGACCCGAGGAAAAACTATTAGAACTCCAGACTGTCCCTGTGAACGTCTGTGTCCAGAGAATCATGTTTGAAATAAAACTAATCTTGCGTCACATGAATCGTCGCATGTTGAGGGACTATTTTCTCATATATCAGTCCGCCGCTGCCGAGCTTCTATCAGGAAGTACAACTCACTGCTGCTCTGACACAAATCCTTCAAATGCAACAGTTGGTTTGACTCTAAAATGATTCTCTGGACACAGACGTTCACAGGGACAGTCTGGAGTTCTAATAGTTTCCTCGGGTCTGTGGAGTGGGTCAGACTGTTTTTAGTGGCAGGACGACTATGACCATTGACATGCACTAGCCCAGCACCAGCACCTCTGCAAATACAAGGACTGAAGAAGATTTCAACAAGTGTCTCCAACACGTCTCCAACACTCACGAGGAAATGAGGCCCTATGTCCAAAATTCCAAACTGTTCCCTCCTCAAAAACAGACCTGTTGTGTTTTGTTTCATTCACAGTTTTCATCTCCAAATAGCTGTTAGAGCCTCTTTTATGTTTGAATAGTTTTGTTTTACCTGTAGAGTTGAGATGGTTTCAAAATCTCTAATATCTGGCAGTGAAGATGTGTGGAGTTTAAAAACACAGGGGTTTCTGTTTTGAGAGAACTCAGCCTAAATGTGCAGGGTTTGTATGTCAAACACATGTGAATGAAACAAAACACAAGTTCAGATCTGTTTGTGATGAGGAAACATCAGAACAGCTCCAAAATACTGCAGTTTGGGACTTTACTCCATGTGTTTCTGTGGCCTCCTGATCTCCTGACCTGTTTGTACAGTGAGCGAGGCCCTGCTCTGTCCTCTCTGAACTCGCTCTGTTCCCTGATCCCGCACGTCCTCTGGCTCAGCTGCTCGCTCATGTTCTGCACGTACCTCCAGCTCCCCAGACGCTTCCCTCTGACGTGTGTGCTGTGATTGTGTTTGCACAGTGAGAGGAGCGGGCGTTCTGCCGGCTCACGAACAAAAGCGTCAGTTTCCTGTCCTGAGAGGGTTTGTGAGGAGAAGGCCTCAGGCTCCTGTGGCTTTAGTGTCGGCCGTGCACATCTGAGTCGTCCTGTAGGAAATCTCCGTGGTACAGTTACGTGCTGATGCTCCATACGGGAATGTCCTTAGCACGTTTGTCGCCCCTGCCCTGTGCGGTGGCGTGCTGGTGACGGTGTGTGCCACCTCAGGATAGACTATTGTTCTTAGTCATTACATAAACCTGTTCACATGTCACACTCTGACTCCATGGATACAGGACAAACAAACTCAAATCACACAATCCAATAGTCCTTAACTTTGTTCCTTTGAAATGCACAAGCTGCACTTCTTAGTTGGTCTGATCTGCCCCAAAATTTAAAATCTTAAATAAAAATTGTAAAAGTTTATGTAACCTGCCTGGTTAAAAGGTTAATATATATATATATATATGTTGAGATTCTGTTTTAGTTCACGTTTCATATATATATATATATATATATATATATATGGTTTTATTTTGAAAACCGGAAGTTTATTTTGACGGGAGACAGGAAGTGGTATGCAGATACACAGATAGCTAAACCCTTGCTCGGTGATGCACAGAACTTGGCCTTTTCTCTCCCATCTCGGTTGAAAAACAAAGAAAAAGAAGTGACAGAACCATTGAAGAAGTACTTTTGTTTTGTTGAACCACTCCTGAGTTTATCTTCTTGGTCAGGTTTTTTGCCTACGTGGAAAAGTGATGTCCCAGCCTTGGGTTCAACGAGGTTGAGGAGATGACCCATTGATGGCGAGCCTTCCCCGTCGAACTGTGAGCCCTACCACTCCATACGACGGATCCTGTGGTAGGATTGTGCCAGTCCCACTGACCGACACCAGCGAGAGCTACTGTGGATACGTCCCATGACTTGACTATTCCCCTGATATTTGACTTGAACATTGATTGAAGTTACAAGGCAACACTTCCGGAAAGAACATCTTTAAAGGAACATTTTATTTTTAGTTTATTCTGGGCCCATAGGTTGTACTTGTGATTGTAATTGTATTGTTCACTCCTTTCATATTTCAAACTAAAAGTTTACCTTTAACTAAATTACTGGTGTTTATTGATTATTGCTATGTTCTCAGCTCCTACGAACCTAGAGGTTGAGACGTGTACATACCTTGAAGTGGGTTACATTTAAAAAAGAGAAGTGACGATGACCAGCCAAGGTCATAGTCAAGGTCAAAACAAGACTGAAAAGAATATTTTCATTTTGGTTCTTTTTATTTAGATTGAACATTTTAGAAAAAACATCCTCACTGTGATCTCCACTTATTATTTGGCCTGGGGAAATGTTGTTCCTTTGATTATAATCTTCCACAGTGCGGCATTACACACATCCATCTCCACGGAGAATGTTCCCAGGTCTGGCTTTCTGTTTCCATGGAATCATGACACGCCTCCTTCAGAAAGTGACACGTGCAGTTTGCAGTGGTCCAAAGTTATTCCTCACTTACTGTGCGCACGCTGAGCCTCCTCGTTCTTCACTGCGGTGAGGCTGTAAGTGCTTAAACCAGAGCAGAGCCATCACATCAACTAGCATGCTAACACAGTACTTCCTGATTATCACGAAAGAACATCAAATACCGATGCCAAAGTAAATAAAAGCCAATGAAGCACGGCTCTTTGTGTTTTCTGGAGCTCGTCTCATTGGAATGTTCCAGAGTTTGACTTTAAACATGTCCGTCCTTCATCCAGTCACTCACAGGTGTGTTTAGGCTTAAACGTGAGGGCATCAGGTTTAACTGCTTCAGTCTCCTCTGACTCTGGTGAGAAGCACTCCAGACCAACTCAACAGTGAACCTGTGTCTCCATCAGGACACGCTCCTGTCTGAAGGTCTGGTGGGCTTTAATCTGCAGCATCATCTGAGACTGTGGAGGGAGAACCTGGGCCGTTCCTCTTCTTCAATAACATAAGTGTGATTCCAGGTTCCAGGGTTCCCTCATCAGAAGCACGTCTGAAGGTTCCAGTGTTTCCCTCATCAGAAGCACATCTGAAGGTTCCAGTGTTTCCCTCATCAGAAGCACGTCTGAAGGTTCCAGTGTTTCCCTCATCAGAAGCACGTCTGAAGGTTCCAGTGTTCCCTCATCAGAAGCACGTCTGAAGGTTCCAGTGTTTCCCTCATCAGAAGCACGTCTGAAGGTTCCAGTGTTTCCCTCATCAGAAGCACGTCTGAAGGTTCCAGTGTTTCCCTCATCAGAAGCACGTCTGAAGGTTCCAGTGTTTCCCTCATCAGAAGCACGTCTGAAGGTTCCAGTGTTTCCCTCATCAGAAGCACGTCTGAAGGTTCCAGTGTTTCCCTCATCAGAAGCACGTCTGAAGGTTCCAGTGTTTCCCTCATCAGAAGCACGTCTGAAGGTTCCAGTGTTTCCCTCATCAGAAGCACGTCTGAAGGTTCCAGTGTTTCCCTCATCAGAAGCACGTCTGAAGGTTCCAGTGTTTCCCTCATCAGAAGCACGTCTGAAGGTTCCAGTGTTTCCCTCATCAGAAGCACGTCTGAAGGTTCCAGTGTTTCCCTCATCAGAAGCACGTCTGAAGGTTCCAGTGTTTCCCTCATCAGAAGCACGTCTGAAGGTTCCAGTGTTTCCCTCATCAGAAGCACGTCTGAAGGTTCCAGTGTTTCCATCATAAGAAGAACTACTGAAGGTTCCAGTGTTTCCAACATCACAAGAACGTCTGAAGGTTCCAGTGTTTCCCTCATCAGAAGCACGTCTGAAGGTTCCAGTGTTTCCCTCATCAGAAGCACGTCTGAAGGTTCCAGTGTTTCCCTCATCAGAAGCACGTCTGAAGGTTCCAGTGTTTCCCTCATCAGAAGCACGTCTGAAGGTTCCAGTGTTCCCTCATCAGAAGCACGTCTGAAGGTTCCAGTGTTTCCCTCATCAGAAGCACGTCTGAAGGTTCCAGTGTTCCCTCATCAGAAGCACGTCTGAAGGTTCCAGTGTTTCCCTCATCAGAAGCACGTCTGAAGGTTCCAGTGTTTCCCTCATCAGAAGCACGTCTGAAGGTTCCAGTGTTTCCCTCATCAGAAGCACGTCTGAAGGTTCCAGTATTCCCTCATCAGAAGCACGTCTGAAGGTTCAGTGTTCCTCATCAGAAGCACGTCTGAAGGTTCCAGTGTTCCCTCATCAGAAGCACGTCTGAAGGTTCCAGTGTTCCCTCATCAGAAGCACGTCTGAAGGTTCCAGTGTTCCCTCATCAGAAGCACGTCTGAAGGTTCCAGTATTCCCTCATCAGAAGCACGTCTGAAGGTTCCAGTGTTCCCTCATCAGAAGCACGTCTGAAGGTTCCAGTGTTTCCCTCATCAGAAGCACGTCTGAAGGTTCCAGTGTTCCCTCATCAGAAGCAGGTCTGAAGGTTCCAGTGTTTCCCTCATCAGAAGCACGTCTGAAGGTTCCAGTGTTTCCCTCATCAGAAGCACGTCTGAAGGTTCCAGTGTTCCCTCATCACAAGCACGTCTGAAGGTTCCAGTGTTTCCCTCATCAGAAGCACGTCTGAAGGTTCCAGTGTTTCCCTCATCAGAAGCACGTCTGAAGGTTCCAGTGTTTCCCTCATCAGGAGCACGTCTGAAGGTTCCAGTGTTTCCCTCATCAGAAGCACGTCTGAAGGTTCCAGTGTTCCCTCATCAGAAGCACGTCTGAAGGTTCCAGTGTTTCCCTCATCAGAAGCACGTCTGAAGGTTCCAGTGTTTCCCTCATCAGAAGCACGTCTGAAGGTTCCAGTGTTCCCTCATCAGAAGCATGTCTGAAGGTTCCAGTGTTTCCCTCATCAGAAGCACGTCTGAAGGTTCCAGTGTTTCCCTCATCAGAAGCACGTCTGAAGGTTCCAGTGTTTCCCTCATCAGAAGCACGTCTGAAGGTTCCAGTGTTTCCCTCATCAGAAGCACGTCTGAAGGTTCCAGTGTTCCCTCATCAGAAGCACGTCTGAAGGTTCCAGTATTCCCTCATCAGAAGCACGTCTGAAGGTTCCAGTGTTCCCTCATCAGAAGCACGTCTGAAGGTTCCAGTATTCCCTCATCAGAAGCACGTCTGAAGGTTCCAGTGTTTCCCTCATCAGAAGCACGTCTGAAGGTTCCAGTGTTTCCCTCATCAGAAGCACGTCTGAAGGTTCCAGTGTTTCCCTCATCAGAAGCACGTCTGAAGGTTCCAGTGTTCCCTCATCAGAAGCACGTCTGAAGGTTCCAGTGTTCCCTCATCAGAAGCACGTCTGAAGGTTCCAGTGTTCCCTCATCAGAAGCACATCTGAAGGTTCCAGTATTCCCTCATCAGAAGCACGTCTGAAGGTTCCAGTGTTTCCCTCATCAGAAGCACGTCTGAAGGTTCCAGTATTTCCTCATCAGAAGCACGTCTGAAGGTTCCAGTGTTTCCCTCATCAGAAGCACGTCTGAAGGTTCCAGTGTTTCCCTCATCAGAAGCACGTCTGAAGGTTCCAGTATTTCCTCATCAGAAGCACGTCTGAAGGTTCCAGTGTTCCCTCATCAGAAGCACGTCTGAAGGTTCCAGTGTTCCCTCATCAAACACGTCTGAAGGTTCCAGTGTTCCTCATCAGAAGCACGTCCTGAAGGTTCCAGTGTTTCCCTCATCAGAAGCACGTCTGAAGGTTCAGTGTTCCCTCATCAGAAGCACGTCCTGAAGGTTCCAGTGTTCCCTCATCAGAAGCACGTCCTGAAGGTTCCAGTGTTTCCCTCATCAGAACACGTCCTGAAGGTTCCAGTGTTTCCCTCATCAGAAGCACGTCTGAAGGTTCCAGTGTTCCTCATCAGAAGCACGTCTGAAGGTTCCAGTGTTCCCTCATCAGAAGCACGTCTGAAGGTTCCAGTGTTCCCTCATCAGAAGCACGTCTGAAGGTTCCAGTGTTCCCTCATCAGAAGCACGTCTGAAGGTTCCAGTGTTCCCTCATCAGAAGCACGTCTGAAGGTTCCAGTGTTTCCCTCATCAGAAGCACGTCTGAAGGTTCCAGTGTTTCCCTCATCAGAAGCACGTCTGAAGGTTCCAGTATTTCCTCATCAGAAGCACGTCTGAAGGTTCCAGTGTTCCCTCATCAGAAGCACGTCTGAAGGTTCCAGTGTTCCCTCATCAGAAGCACGTCTGAAGGTTCCAGTGTTCCCTCATCAGAAGCACGTCTGAAGGTTCCAGTGTTTCCCTCATCAGAAGCACGTCTGAAGGTTCCAGTGTTCCCTCATCAGAAGCACGTCTGAAGGTTCCAGTGTTCCCTCATCAGAAGCACGTCTGAAGGTTCCAGTGTTCCCTCATCAGAAGCACGTCTGAAGGTTCCAGTGTTCCCTCATCAGAAGCACGTCTGAAGGTTCCAGTGTTTCCCTCATCAGAAGCTAATCTGAAGGTTCCAGTGTTTCCCTCATCAAGCACGTCCTGAAGGTTCCAGTGTTTCCCTCATCAGAAGCACGTCCTGAAGGTTCCAGTGTTCCCTCATCAGAAGCACGTCCTGAAGTTTCCAGTGTTCCCTCATCAGAAGCCGTCTGAAGGTTCCAGTGTTCCCTCATCAGGAAACACGTCTGAAGGTTCCAGTGTTCCCTCATCAGAAGCACGTCTGAAGGTTCCAGTGTTCCCTCATCAGAAGAAGCACGTCTGAAGGTTCCAGTGTTCCCTCATCAGAAGCACGTCTGAAGGTTCCAGTGTTCCCTCATCAGAAGCACGTCTGAAGGTTCCAGTGTTTCCCTCATCAGAAGCACGTCTGAAGGTTCCAGTGTTTCCCTCATCAGAAGCACGTCTGAAGGTTCCAGTGTTCCCTCATCAGAAGCACGTCTGAAGTTTCCAGTGTTCCCTCATCAGAAGCACGTCTGAAGGTTCCAGTGTTCCCTCATCAGAAGCACGTCTGAAGGTTCCAGTGTTCCCTCATCAGAAGCACGTCTGAAGGTTCCAGTGTTTCCCTCATCAGAAGCACGTCTGAAGGGCCTTCACATGTCAGCAGGTTCAGTGTCTCTCAGCCGTCTCTCCTGGGCCGGTTCAAACCCTCCTGCTCACGTCCCCCATGGTCCCACACCACAGTTCTCTATAAATGTGCAAAAACATGACGCAGAACTGTGCATGAGAACACAGCTGATGTGAGGTGTTGGTAGTTTCCTCAGTGGATTCTCACGGCCGTCGTCCTGGTGTTCGGGGCTCACACGAAACCACTGAGGAGAGGGACTGTACCCCAGTGTTACACAGGGCCTCACAGCAGGGCCTCACACAGGGGCCTCACACAGGGCCTCACACAGGGCCTCACAGGGCCTCACACAGGGCCTCACACAGAGCCTCACACAGGGCCTCACACAGGGCCTCACACAGGGCCTCACACAGGGCCTCACACAGGGCCACACAGGGCCTCACACAGGGCCTCACACAGGGCCTCACACAGGGCCTCACACAGGGCCACACACAGGGCCTCACACAGGGCCACACACAGGGCCACACACAGGGCCTCACACAGGGCCTCACACAGGCCCACACACAGGGCCTCACACAGGGCCTCACAGGGCCACACATAGGGCCTCACACAGGGCCTCACGCAGGGCCACACACAGGGCCGCACATAGGGCCTCACACAGGGCCTCACACAGGGCCTCACACAGGGCCGCACATAGGGCCTCACATAGGGCCTCACACAGGGCCACACATAGGGTCTCACACAGGGCCTCACATAGGGCCTCACAGCAGGGCCTCACAGCAGGGCCTCACACAGGGCCTCATACAGGGCCTCACACAGGGCCTCACATAGGGTCTCACACAGGGCCTCACATAGGGCCTCACAGCAGGGCCTCACAGCAGGGCCTCACATAGGGCCTCACAGCAGGGCCTCACATAGGGCCTCACATAGGGCCTCACACAGGGCCACACACAGGGCCTCACATAGGGCCTCACACAGGGCCTCACACAGGGCCGCACATAGGGCCTCACATAGGGCCTCACACAGGGCCACATATAGGGCCTCACATAGGGCCTCACAGCAGGGCCTCACACAGGGCCTCATACAGGGCCTCACACAGGGCCTCACATAGGGCCTCACACAGGGCCTCACATAGGGCCTCACAGCAGGGCCTCACAGCAGGGCCTCACATAGGGCCTCACAGCAGGGCCTCACATAGGGCCTCACATAGGGCCTCACACAGGGCCACACACAGGGCCTCACATAGGGCCTCACACAGGGCCTCACACAGGGCCGCACATAGGGCCTCACATAGGGCCTCACACAGGGCCACATATAGGGCCTCACATAGGGCCTCACACAGGGCCTCACACAGGGCCACACACAGGGCCTCACACAGGGCCACACATAGGGCCTCACACAGGGCCTCACATAGGGCCTCACAGCAGGGCCTCACAGCAGGGCCTCACACAGGGCCTCATACAGGGCCTCACACAGGGCCGCACATAGGGCCTCACATAGGGCCTCACACAGGGCCTCATACAGGGCCTCACAGCAGGGCCTCACAGCAGGGCCTCACACAGGGCCTCACACAGAGCCTCACACAGGGAACTTGAGAGGCTGTGTATTCTTATATTCCAGCAGTAGAGGTTTGAACATAGACAAGGACATAGATAAAACAGGAACCCACACCTCACATCAGCCTGAACCCACACCTCACATCAGCCTGAACCCACACCTCACATCAGCCTCAGCCCACACCTCACATCAGCCTGAGCCCACACCTCACATCAGCCTGAACCCACACCTCACATCAGCCTGAACCCACACCTCACATCAGCCTGAGCCCACACCTCACATCAGCCTGAACCCACACCTCACATCAGTCTGAACCTACACCTCACATCAGCCTGAACCCACACTTCACATCAGCCTGAACCTACACCTCACATCAGCCTGAACCTACACCTCACATCAGCCTGAACCTACACCTCACATCAGCCTGAGCCCACACCTCACATCAGCATGAACCTACACCTCACATCAGCCTGAACCCACACCTCACATCAGCCTGAACCCACACCTCACATCAGCCTCAGCCCACACCTCACATCAGCCTGAACCCACACCTCACATCAGCCTGAGCCCACACCTCACATCAGCCTGAACCTACACCTCACATCAGCCTGAACCCACACCTCACATCAGCCTGAGCCCACACCTCACATCAGCCTGAACCCACACCTCACATCAGTCTGAACCTACACCTCACATCAGCCTGAACCCACACTTCACATCAGCCTGAACCTACACCTCACATCAGCCTGAGCCCACACCTCACATCAGCATGAACCTACACCTCACATCAGCCTGAACCCACACCTCACATCAGCCTGAGCACACACCTCTCATCAGCCTGAGCCCACACTTCACATCAGCCTGAGCCCACACCTCACATCAGCCTGAGCCCACACCTCACATCAGCCTGAACCCACACCTCACATCAGCCTGAGCCCACACCTCACATCAGCCTGAACCTACACCTCACATCAGCCTGAACCCACACCTCACATCAACCTGAGCCCACACCTCACATCAGCCTGAACCCACACCTCACATCAGTCTGAACCTACACCTCACATCAGCCTGAACCCACACTTCACATCAGCCTGAACCTACACCTCACATCAGCCTGAACCTACACCTCACATCAGCCTGAGCCCACACCTCACATCAGCATGAACCTACACCTCACATCAGCCTGAACCTACACCTCACATCAGCCTGAACCCACACCTCACATCAGCCTGAGCACACACCTCACATCAGCCTGAGCCCACACCCTCTTCCACATCCATAGTTGTGCTGTTCACTCCACAGAGAAGCACAAATATTCTGATCATATAATAACACAGTGAGTGGAAGATGAAGCTGTGCCTCATGTTGCTTCTTGAAGTTTTGTCGTGTGCTTTTTAAAGTCATTTGTGGGATTATTTTGTGAGTTCTCTCTCTCCTTCTCACAAGTCCAGGTCTGTTTTTGAGGAGGGAACATTATAACAGGATTGAAAGCTCACAAGAGTCAGATGTGTGGAATGGAGGAGCTTTTATTTCCTCTTGTTTACTCCGTTAAACATCTGTGACGGGAAACACTTTTTGACATGTTCTTGCCACAGGATCACACACATTCTGAAGTGTGAGTTAAACCTGACATGTTCCATCAGTCCCTGTACAGTACCTCCTCCTCCTCTCCTCCTCCTCTCCTCCTCCTCTCCTCCTCCTCTCCTCCTCCTCCTCCTCTCCTCCTCCTCTCCTCCTCCTCCTCCTCCTCTCCTCCTCCTCCCCTCCTCCTCTCCTCCTCCTCCTCCTCCTCCTCATCTCCTCCTCCTCTCCTCCTCCTCCTCCTCCTCCTCTCCTCCTCCTCCTCTCCTCCTCCTCCTCTCCTCTTCTTCTCCTCCTCTCCTCCTCCTCTCCTCCTCCTCCTCCTCTCCTCCTCCTCCTCCTCCTCCTCTCCTCCTCTCCTCCTCCTCCTCTCCTCCTCCTCTCCTCCTCTCCTCCTCTCCTCCTCCTCTCCTCCTCCTCCTCTCCTCCTCGTCCTCCTCTCCTCCTCCTCCTCTCTCTGTCCTGAGGTGCTGCTGCTGCTCTACACTGGGTTAGTGTGTGAAAGGTGAACCCTGGTCACATGACTCTGTTGCCTCAAACTCTTCCTCCCCCTCCTCCCCTCCCTCCTCTGCCCCCTCTCTTACTCCCTGAACTCGCTGCCTCACTCCTTACTCTACTCTTCCTCCTCTCCCTTTCCTACCTCCTCTCCTCTTTCTCTCCTCTCCTCCCTCCTCTTTCTCCTTCTCTCTCTCTCTTCTCCCTCCTCCCATTCCTCTTTCTATTCTCCCTCCTCTACCTCTCTCCTTATCTGTTCTTTCCCTCCTCTCTCTCCTTCTCTCCTCTCCTCCTCTCCTCCTCTCTCTCCTCTTCTTCTCTCCTCTCTCCTTCTCTCTTCCTCTGCTCTCTGTCCTCCCTCCTTCTCTCCTTCTCTCCTCTCTGCTCCTCTCCTCCTCTCGTGTGACTCCACCTGTAGAAGTGGTTGAACTTTCCTCCAGATAAACCCGTGTGGAGTGAAGTGCTCAGCTCCACATGTGGAAGTCATCAGCAGGAGACACAATAGACCACGACGAGAACAACATTTCGGGGAAGAGGCCGAGTTTAAAATAGCTTTAAAGGTGCACTGTGGAACTTTTTGGTTGGGGGTCCGTCGTTGCTCTGCTTGGAATATTCTGCCTCTCCACAGATCTGACCTGTATCTTGGTCTAGTTTGTTCTCCATGAAGACAAAGGTTTAAATACTGATGAAGCAATAATAATAGGGAATAACGCTGACACACCCTCCAGCAGAAAAGTTCATATGGGAGCATGTTGTTGTAATTCTGACCTGGTTTGGCGTGTAGCACATGCGCTAAATACGCATCTGTATTTAATTTAGTGATCTCTCCCGGGTTAGTAATGCTCAGCTCACTGCCTGACATTTCAGCTCTCCATAAATACACGAAAACATGACACAAAACAACACACTACAACTTCACAAACCTGATGTGATGTGCAGTAGTTTCATTTGCAGACTGTGTTGTGACGGCGCTCTGAAGGGGGAGCGAGCATTTTCCAAACAATCAAAGGTAACATGATGATCTAAATAAGTGACATATGTGTTACAGTTAATGCCCCCTGCACGTGTAATACTCCCCTCTTTAAGTTTAATTGACAAAAATGGAGAAAAACAAGAGCGATGTGTAACAAGGGCTGTAACGATATCAAAGTCTTACAATACGATATCATCACAGCATGAACCTCACAGTACAATATTTATTGTGATATGGTGGGAAAGCTCACGGTATTAAGATATTCTACAGAATAACAAGAGTGACTCTAAAATGCTTTGACCAGTCATTTGGTACAACATTTATTGTCATTAGGGATGGAACAATATCCAAATCTCTCTGAACCAGATTTTCACCATAAACATCTCACCGTACGATGTTTATTACAATATTTGTGGAGGCACAAAACTGTGAATCTGCTCCTTTTTCCTCTAAAAATGCTTCACAAGACTGAATCCAAAGAATGAAGATGTAAAAGTGCTTAGAAGTGTGGTCATACCGGCTCATCAAAGCCTGATCCCGTCAGATCTCAGAAGCTCAGCAGGGCCTGGTTAGTACTTGGATGGGAGACCACTGGGAATTCTAGGTGCCACAGGGGGGCGCCAGTGGTAAAAACTGTTGTAGTGTCCTTAGGCAAGGCACTTCACCCACATTGCCTAGTATGAAAGTGGTGTGTGTGAGTGATGGTGGTGGTCGGAGGGGCTGATGGTGCAGATTGGAGCCTCGCTTCTGTCAGTCTGCCCCAGGGCAGCTGTGGCTACAATAGCAGCACCACCACCGGGTCTGGAGTGAATGAATAATGCTCTGTGAAGTGTCTTTGAGTGTCCTGAAAAGTGCTGTATAAAACTGATTTTTTAATTTTTTTTTAGAACAGTTATTTCTTCATGTCGTCTGCACTGAAACGGAGCAAAGGATCATGGTCTATGTAGTTCCCTCTGTTTTTTTTTAGCTATTTCTGCATCAGAACTGTTCATTTAAGCAAAGAGACTTGTGATTCAATATATTGTGATGGTTCATGATATTATTGTGAGACCTTTGACGATACGATATCACCAGATTTACGTTATTGTTATGTCCCGAACTATTACTGAAACAGTTAAAATTGCGAAGAGGGAATCCCGGAGCACCAGGCTGTAGAACCATGAACTTTGACCCGTGTGATAATTATATAACAAATGGTGAAAAGATAAGACTGAAAATAACAGGCAGAAGTCAGAGCTCCAGCCCAGAGGGATGTGTGACATGTTCAAATCAAACAGAGCTTTGACTGAGCACTATTGTAATCCTGATTTATTCTTAGTTATTTATGGTGTTACAAGACAAATCTCCAGTCAGAAAGCAGAATGAGCCTCTCATGTGGGCTGCCGGTTCAGTTCTGATTGTAGTAACCCTAACCCTAACCTAAAAGGATTCTGAAATGAATGGTCACTGCTGTGCTCTGCCTGCTCCATAAGACCCTCTCTCATCTGGACAAAGGCAGTTGTGCTGTGAACCTTTTGGACTTCCCCAGCACGCTTAACAACACCCAACCTCTGCTGCTCAAAAACAAACTAAAGACATGGGAGTGGATTCTTCTCTGATTAGCTGGATTACAAATGACCTCACTGGGAGACCTGTCACCAGTTCTGTTCCCTGTACTGTACATGTCAGACTTTAGATCCAACTCTGAGCTGTGTCATGAGCACAAATACTCTGAGGACACAGCCAGTGTGAAGTGTATCAGGAACAGTGACAAAGGGGAGGACAGGCAGATCACTGAGGACTTCATGATGTGGTGCAGGACTAAACACCTTCAGCTGAACACTAAGACCATGAGATGGTGATGGACTTTATGAGGAGCAGAACCACAGCTGCAGCCTGTGCCCACTGAGGGGGACACTGTGGAGGCTGTAGAGAGTTACAAGTATCTTCCATCTCGCCCACAGACTGGACTGAGAATACAGACCTGCTCCACAGAACGGACAGAGCTGTACTTTCTCCGAGGGCTGAAGTTCTTTAACACTGACCAGAAGCTCCTGCTGATGTTCTACCAGGCCGTTATCTCCAGTGTCTCACTCACATGTGTGGCTGAGAAGAGGGCCCTAAACAAGCTCCTGGTCATCCTCGATAACCCACAGCATCCCTGCACAGCACCATCACTGGAGAGGAGAGCATCTTTGGGGAGGAATAACTTTGGACCTCTGCAAACTGTTTTTAAGTCATTAAGATCATTAGACTCAAGTTTGACCATTATTATGACTTTAATTTGACTCATTTCCATTTCTAGACACGTTTTCTTTTAAATTTTCAGGTATAATTAATTAAACAACAACAAACTTGTACACGTGAGGCTGAAGTTGTGGTGCTTCTCGGTGGTCTCTCCTTCGCTCCTGTGGAAGTGTGTGAAAGTTCACGCTGGTCTTCCCTCAAGCTTATGTCATGGGGCCTTCATGTTCCGCTCAGACTAAAAACAGCCGCTGTTTACACGAGCAGGGGCTGTTCAGGGCACTCAGGGGCCTGCGTCACCATGAACCTTCACCCAGTTCCCCTCCTGTCTCCTCCCTCCTCCCTCAGCATCTGTCCGAGCGCTGCACGTGAGTCACATGCACTTTGACCTACAAACCACTGGCTCCTCTGGTCACACATGGACTCACTTTGTTTTTTACAGTAGTAGAAATGAAATCAGTCAGACACACACAGCAACAACAGGGTTAAAGTGGAAACGCTAAATCCACTTTTTCAATAAAAGTAAGTAAGACATATGGAATGATGTAGCAAAGAGATGGAAGTGGGTGATTTGGATTTGATTTGCTGTCACTGAATGAATCAGCACCTCCCTCTGATGTATTTGTTTATTTGTTTATTTCAGGATCCCCATTAGTCTCTACAGAAGCAGAGACTCGTCTTCCTGAGGTCCAATCTCAAATACAAGACATTTTAAGCACCATCAAAACAATCAAAACACTAAGTTTGAGTTACATCATCAAAACACACACCAAACACTCAAAATATGTGACATTCAACTTTTAGCCTTTTCAAAAAGCAATTTCTTAAAACATTTTTTAAAAACCGCATAATTTTGTATAAGCCTCATATGTTGTGGCAGAACATTCCAGTGAGAAACGGCTCTGTAGAAAAATGTTGCTTTCAGTGCATTAGTTCTTGGTTTGACAAAGTGAAAGTTGTGTTTGAGGCTTGTCTTGTATTAAACCTGTGCTACAGATGAGCTGTAACTGTGAGGACATGTGCACAGGTCTGTGTGTGAGGACATGTGCACAGGTCTGTGTGTGAGGACATGTGCACAGGTCTGTGTGTGAGGACATGTGCACAGGTCTGTGTGTGAGGACATGTGCACAGGTCTGTGTGTGATGACATGTGCACAGGTCTGTGTGTGAGGACATGTGCACAGGTCTGTGTGTGAGGACATGTGCACAGGTCTGTGTGTGAGGACATGTGCACAGGTCTGTGTGTGAGGACATGTGCACAGGTCTGTGTGTGAGGACATGTGCAAAGGTCTGTGTGTGAGGACATGTGCACAGGTCTGTGTGTGAGGACATGTGCAAAGGTCTGTGTGTGAGGACATGTGCACAGGTCTGTGTGTGAGGACATGTGCACAGCTCTGTGTGTGAGGACATGTGCAAAGGTCTGTGTGTGAGGACATGTGCACAGGTCTGTGTGTGAGGACATGTGCAAAGGTCTGTGTGTGAGGACATGTGCACAGGTCTGTGTGTGAGGACATGTGCAAAGGTCTGTGTGTGAGGACATGTGCACAGGTCTGTGTGTGAGGACATGTGCACAGGTCTGTGTGTGAGGACATGTGCACAGGTCTGTGTGTGAGAACATGTGCACAGGTCTGTGTGTGAGGACATGTGCACAGGTCTGTGTGTGAGGACATGTGCACAGGTCTGTGTGTGAGGACATGTGCACAGGTCTGTGTGTGAGGACATGTGCACAGGTCTGTGTGTGAGGACATGTGCAAAGGTCTGTGTGTGAGGACATGTGCACAGGTCTGTGTGTCGTCCACACTTTATGCAAAGACAAAACTAAACCTCAGGCCAGTCTGTCCTTGACTTTCAGCCATGAAAGTTTCTCATGCACAGCACTGATATTAGCCCTAAAAGAGCAGTTCAGAGCAGCTCGATTCTGAACTATCTGGAGATTTGTCTAAATCTTTGTTTGCAGCGCCAAACATTAGGACAATAGTCCATCTGAGATAAAACAAGAGGCAATTACCAGTTTTCTTGTTTCCATTGGCATAAAATAAGCATTCCTTCTAATTATTGCAATATTCCTACTCATTTTGGTAACAATATTATTTATATGAGTCGTCCATGTCATAGTTTGGTCTAGAATGACCCCCAAAAGTTTAATTTCTGTGACTTGTTCCAATGGTTGTTTATTGAGAGAAATGTTTAGCTTAAGATTTTTTTGAACAGAATGCTTTGATCCCAATAGTATGCACACAGACACAAACAGGACCACACACAAGTGAAATACCTTAAAACACCAAATAATCGCCGGTTCTAAATATACGGTGAGTCTAATGCTGGTGCTAAAGACAGAAGTGGTGCTGCAGCAACAGGAGCAGGACTGACCCAAACTGTCTCTGCCCAAACCAAATTTAAAACCACACGGCTCATTTACATAAACTATAAGCGCTGAAAAACACAGCTTGCTCCCTGTGCCCTGATGCGGTGGATGAACGTTCTCGCTCTGCTGCTCCACACTTTCTGCGTCTGTCATTTGTTTTGCTAAAGAAATGTCTGCGTGTTGTAGGAGAGTGTAGAAATGACTCTCTGTAATTCAGGAGTCACTTTCAAATGTGGGAAACTCTCCACTCCGGACAGATTGTGTTGTAACATTTCAAATGAACTCATCTCCGTCAGAAAGTCGCCTAAATTATAGTCATACAGGTTAAAAGAGTTTGAGTTCCAGATTTTCCCAGTTTGGCTGAACAGGATTTTTGTGAGGAAGGAATGAATCGCCCCAAACTGCCGCCTGGTCTCGAATAAACGCCTGGTCTGTTACGTGACTGAAACAAATAAATGCCCCAGCGACTATTTGGTATTTTAAGGTAACTAAATGTTTGTATTCGGGCAGTCAGCACTGACGCGTTAATCGCGACTAGATTAATGCAATTCATAACGCAATTTTTTTTTTAAATCGCCATTAGAGTTTGCAGACTTTTCGTCCCTTCTACACACCCGTAGGCAGCTCCTCTCGCTGTTTCGAACGGGCTTCTGGACTTTTGAACTGTTTATTTGACTTTAAGAAACTTCCAGACGGCACAATTTACAAGTCAAGAGTTAAATGCAGCCTGTGTCAAGCAGAGTTTCAGCACCAGCGAAGTTCATCTAGTTTAAGTTCGCACCTCTGAGCTAAACCCCCGGGTTTAGGCCTCAGATCCGACAAACGACCATTTGGCAGAGTCTCCACAGACCTGTGGATGATCAGGAGTCAAAGAAAATAACTACAGCGATTGCTAAATGGGTATGAATTGCTTTACATTATGACTTTAAAACTGTCTTGAAATGCAAAATAACACCATTTTAAACATGCAATGAAATATGTGATTAATTATGGAATTTCTGATCTTAATCAAGATTTTAAAAAATAATCTTTTGACAGCCCTAGTTTTTTATTTATTTATTTTATATATTTGGCGGCACGGTGGCTGAGTGGCAACACTAAGGCCTCACAGCAAGAAGGTTGTGGGTTCGATCCCCTTTCTGTGTGGAGTTTGCATGTTCTCCCCATGGCTGGATGGGTTTCCTCTGGGTACTTCGGTTTCCCCCATCAACCTAAAACATGCAGCACCTGAACTAACATCAAGGACCATGTTGTCCACCCTCCTGTGGGCTCCACCTGCAGAGGGG
>CM068350.1:2474521-2544521 GCA_034769755.1 Odontamblyopus lacepedii | reverse complement strand
CAGGGGCCAGGGGCCAGGGGCCAGGGGCCAGGGGCCAGGCCTGCATGATGCCCTCATGTGACAGTGTGCAGAATTAGGGTGCACTGACTAAGTGCACCAGGAGGTGGCAGTAAACCTCTCCCCTCTGACCACATTCATGTTGTTCTCTCGTCCTCGTGCTCCAGGTCTCACAGTCCCTGGTCCCTCACTTCTGGTTTTGAGCCCGTGTGGTGTATTGATGCTCCAGGGGTCCCTGATGAAGCCCTGAGTCTGTCTGCCTGCTGCTCTCTGCAGACACTGGACTGCATTGGATTTCTGAACACATTTATTGTTCATTAAATTATTTCACATCATCTGCGCTTTATTTACCGTCTGTTTTTAAAAAATATTTGTTCAGATTTTCCTTTGTCATTGACAAAATGCAGCTCTAGTGTAGCTGCACTTCACATGTTCTCCCCTCATCTACTTTAACTATTACTGAAAGTGACCACATAGTTCAGACTGTTCTGCTGCACCAGCAGCATCCTCCTCTTCATCCTCCTCTTCCTCCTCCTCTTCCTCCTCTTCTTCATCCTCCTCTTCCTCCTCCTCCTCCTCTTCCTCCTCCTCTTCCTCCTCTTCATCCTCCTCTTCATCCTCCTCTTCCTCCTCTTCCTCCTCCTCTTCCTCCTCCCCTTCCTCCTCTTCCTCCTCCTCTTCATCCTCCTCATCCTCATCTTCATCCTCCTCTTCCTCCTCTTCATCCTCCTCTTCCTCCTCCTCTTCCTCCTCTTCATCCTCCTCTTCCTCCTCTTCCTCCTCCTCCTCTTCCTCCTCCTCTTCCTCCTCTTCATCCTCCTCTTCCTCCTCCTCTTCCTCCTCCTCTTCATCCTCTTCCTCCTCTTCATCCTCCTCTTCCTCCTCCTCTTCCTCCTCCTCATCCTCCTCTTCCTCCTTCTCTTCCTCCTCCTCCTCCTCTTCATCCTCTTCATCCTCCTCTTCCTCCTTCTCTTCCTCCTGCTCTTCCTCCTCTTCATCCTCTTCTTCCTCCTCTTCATACTCCTCCTCTTCCTCCTCCTCTTCCTCCTCTTCATCCTCCTCTTCCTCCTCCTCTTCCTCCTCTTCATCCTCCTCTTCCTCCTCCTCTTCCTCCTCTTCATCCTCTTCATCCTCCTCTTCATCCTCCTCTTCCTCCTCTTCATCCTCCTCTTCCTCCTCTTCATCCTCCTCTTCCTCCTCTTCCTCCTCTTCCTCCTCCTCTTCCTCCTGCTCTTCCTCCTCTTCATCCTCTTCATCCTCCTCTTCATCCTCTTCTTCCTCCTCTTCATCCTCCTCTTCCTCCTGCTGAGGAGATGAGGTGTGCGGCGTACGAGAGGAGATGAGGTGTGCGGCGTACGGGAGGAGATGAGGTGTGCGGCGTATGAGAGGAAATGAGGTGTGCGGCGTACGAGAGGAGATGAGGTGTGCGGCGTACGGGAGGAGATGAGGTGTGCGGCGTACGAGAGGAGATGAGGTGTGCGGCGTACGGGAGGAGATGAGGTGTGCGACGAGAGGAGATGACGTAGCGGCGACGGGAGGAGATGAGGCGCGACGAGAGGAGATGAGGTGTGCGCGCATAAGAGGGAGATGAGGTGTGCGGCGCACGTGGGAGGAGATGAGGTGTGCGGCGACGAGAGGAGATGAGGTGTGCGGCGTACGGGAGGAGATGAGGTGTGCGGCGTACGGGAGGAGATGAGGTGTGAGCGGCGTAAGAGAGGAGATGAGGTGTGTGCGGCGGACGGGAGGAGATGAGGTGTGAGCGGCGTGACGGGAGGAGATGAGGTGCGGCGACAAGAGGAGATGAGGTGTGCGCGACGGGAGGAGATGAGGTGTGGGCGGCGACGGGAGAGATGAGGTGTGCGGCGACGGGAGGAGATGAGGTGTGTGCGGCGTACAAGAGGAGATGAGGTGTGGCGGCGACGGGAGGAGATGAGGTGCGGCCTCAAGAGAGAGATGAGGTGTGCGCGCACGGGAGAGAGATTAGGTGTGCGGCGTGAGAGGAGATGGAGGTGCGCGGCGACGGGAGGAGATGAGGTGTGCGGCGACGGGAGGAGATGAAATGTGCGGCGACGAGAGGAGATGACGTGTCTGGCGCACGGGAGGAGATGAGGTGTGCGGCGTACGCGAGGAGATGAGGTGGGCGGCGACGGGAGGAGATGAGGTGCGGCGACGGAGAGGAGATGAGGTGTGCGGCGTCACGGGAGGAGATGAGGTGCGGCGTCTGGGAGGAGATGAGGTGTGCGGTACGGGAGGAGATGAGGTGTGCGG
This sequence comes from Odontamblyopus lacepedii, assembly GCA_034769755.1. NCBI lineage: Eukaryota > Metazoa > Chordata > Actinopteri > Gobiiformes > Gobiidae > Odontamblyopus > Odontamblyopus lacepedii. Next base: position 2,542,256 of record CM068350.1, on the reverse strand, counting down.
CGTACGGGAGGAGATGAGGTGTGCGGCGTACGGGGAGAGATGAGGTGGCGGCGACGGGAGGAGATGAGGTGCGGCGCACGGGAGGAGATGAGGTGTGCGGCGACGGGAGGAGATGGGGTGTGCGGCGACGGGAGGAGATGAGGTGCGGCGACGGGAGGAGATGGGGTGTGCGGCGACGGGAGGAGATGGGGTGTGCGGCGTACGAGAGGAGATGAGGTGTGCGGCGTACGGGAGGAGATGGGGTGCGGCGTACGGGAGGAGATGAGGTGTGCGGCGACGGAGGAGATGGGGTGTGCGGCGTACGGGAGGAGATGACGTGTGCGACGTACGGGACGAGATGAGGTGGGCGTGGCGACGGGAGGAGATGAGGTGTGCGGCGACGGAGGAGATGGGGTGTGCGGCGACGAGAGAGATGAGGTGTGCGCGCACGAGAGGAGATGACGTGTGCGCGTGCGTGGAGGAGATGAGGTGTGCGGCGTACGGGAGGAGATGAGGTGTGCGGCGTACGGGAGGAGATGAGGTGTGCGGCGTCCAGGAGGAGATGAGGTGTGCGCGCGACGAGAGGAGATGACGTGTGCGGCGACGGGGAGGAGATGGGGTGTGCGGCACGGGAGGAGATGAGGTGTGCGCTGCATCTGAGAGGAGATGAGGTGTGCGGCGACGAGAGGAGATGAGGTGCAAGGCGACGAGAGGAGATGAGGTGTGCGACGAGAGGAGATGAGGTGTGCGGGCGCATTTAGAGGAGATGAGGTGTGCGGCGCACGAGAGGAGATGAGGTGTGCGGACGGGAGGAGATGAGGTGTGCGGCGTACGGGAGGAGATGAGGTGTGCGGCGTACGAGAGGAGATGACGTGTGCGGCGTACGGGAGGAGATGAGGTGTGCGGCGTACGGGAGGAGATGAGGTGTGTGCGGCGTACGAGAGGAGATGAGGTGTGCGGCGTACGAGAGGAGATGAGGTGTGCGGCGTACGAGAGGAGATGAGGTGTGCGGCGTACGGGAGGAGATGAGGTGTGCGGCGTACGAGAGGAGATGACGTGTGCGGCGTATGAGAGGAGATGAGGTGTTCTATAAAGAAGGAGGAAAATAACATAAGGACGACGGGAAAAGACGTTCAGTAGAAAAAGACGCTACAGCGGAGTCAGGAGGAAGAGGCTCAGTCAGAGGGACTGTGAAATACGTGTGAGTCACAATGTCCGACCTTGTTAAAATTATTATTTTACAGTATTATTGAAAAACTATCCTAGTTATTTGTAAGAAAATATTTATATTTTTAAATGCCTGAAAAAAGGTTTTGATCTTTGGGTTCATTCTATAGTACAGTATTGTATTGTAGTAGTAGTATTGTATTGTATAATAATTGTAACTTCGCAGGTTCTTTTTGGAACATAACCCCCACGATAAACGAGGGTTCACTGAAAAAGAACGTGTCCAAACTTTTAACTGACTTATAATGTAAGTTAATGATTGTAGGTGATTGAGACATTGTGATTAAGGTTTAGTTTTGCATTCAGTTTTGCACAGACTGTTTCCAAAAAATCATTTGCATATTTCTTGTACTTTGAACTGATTTATAACTTTATTTAAAATGTTATCTGTGGTCAAACTGTCCAAGGTTTTTATCCAAGGTCACAAGTATCTATGATCAAATTGAATTGTGCAGATGTTTTTTGATCACCTCCTTTATTAATAATATAATGTCATTTTGATACACAAATAATAGGACTTTGCTTTCATCCCCATGAGATCTGATATTTCTGATAAAGCTGAAAATCAGTGATTCAAAAATAAAAGGGATTTAATGCTTCATTGATTGATTAATTAATTAATTCATCATTAATTCATCATTATATTTATATAGAGAATGCTCCCAGACTTTTACATGTGTAGTGTGAGGAAGTCAGGCCAGTGGGACCAGTACCACACCAGTATCAGTATCAGTATCAGCATCAGTGTCAGTATCAGTATCAGTGTCAGTGTCAGTGTCAGTGTCAGTGTCAGTATCAGTGTCAGTGTCAGTATCAGTGTCAGTGTCAGTATCAGTATCTGTATCAGTGTCAGTGTCAGTATCAGTATCAGTATCTGTATCAGTGTCAGTGTCAGTGTCAGTGTCAGTGTCAGTATCTGTATCAGTGTCAGTGTCAGTGTCAGTGTCAGTATCTGTATCAGTGTCAGTGTCAGTGTCAGTGTCAGTGTCAGTATCTGTATCTGTGTCTGTGTCTGTGTCTGTGTCAGTGTCAGTGTCAGTGTCAGTGTCAGTGTCAGTATCAGTGTCAGTGTCAGTGTCAGTGTCAGTGTCAGTATCAGTATCAGTATCAGTATCAGTACATATTCTGATGGTCTGAGAGTGAGGGAAATGCTGTAAATATGTTTAAAATATTACACAACCATTTAGGGAACAAAAAAACACCTGATTTACAAAACTACTTTTTTGCAGTTGGTGTCTGAACGGCATCTGATTTAGACCAAGACATGGTACAGTATATTTGTTGTCACGATTATCATGGTTAAAATAAATGCAATTTGCATTTATATCACATTTATATGCATCTATGGCCCCGTTTACATGTACACGGGTATTTTTAGAAACAAATATTTCCCTCGCTCTGTTTTCCGAAATAACATTGTGCACACAGCATCGTTTTCAGAAAAGTTTCAGTTTACATGAACCTGCATAAATACAGTTATATGTACATAGGACCTAAGCGGACGGTTATTGCCTTACACACTTCCCTTACTATTTTTGACACAGTCAATCGAGCAAGACCGAAAGCGTTGGTCTTACACAGTCAGTCTACCCTTGTCGGACAGGTAGGCAACTTTTTTTCATGACATTGACAGGAGACCACATGACGGTCGTCCCACCCTCAATGTAAGAACGCAGCAAGTCGGAGAGTAACAGCAGTGATGACCATGACGTCCTAAAATTTTCATGTCACTCCTCCGGGACGACCACTTCATTTTCAAAATGATCCCACCAGACAGCTGTCCGCGCAGGTCAGACCCAAAAACGGCAACGTTGGCGGTGGCGGTGACTGGGTCTGCGAGTCGTAGGGAGAAGAGGGAAAATTGCTGAGCTCCGAGTCCTCATTCGTCTCTTCATCGATATGATCCATCAAATCTGTGTGCAAATGCAAACACATGACAAGTGTTTGCAGCAGAAGTAATGCGACTGCTGCTCTAAACGCTTCTGATTATCACCAGAGAAAAACATGAACACTGGTCGCACACACTGAAACACCGTTTATGTCACTTAACACACAAATGCAAAACCGTAGTTTTCCAAAATCTCCACTTTTGCCTGAGTTTCTGAAAAGATTCGTTTTCAGAGGTGAATTCTCCGTTTGCGTGTAAAAGATGGGTACAAACAAAGAGAAATTTCTCAGTTTTTAAAAATATCCATGTACGTGTAAACGGGGCCTATATCTCCTCTAGAACAGTGATGTTTTGGGGCAACACGGACTTTCAACTCCCTCCAAAGATTTTCTATAGGGTTGAGAGCTGGAGACTGGGTAGGCCACTCCAGGACCTTGAAATGCTTCTTATGAAACCACTCCTTCATTGCCTGGGCGGTGTGTTTGAGATCACTGTCATGCTGAAAGACCCAGCCATGTTTCTTCTTCAATGCCCTCGCTGACGGAAGGAGGTTTTCACTCAAAATCTCACAACACATTGCCCCATTCATTCTTTCCTTTATGGGGATCAGTCGTCCTGGTCCCTTTGCAGAAAAACAGCCCCAAAGCCTGATGTTTCCACCCCCATGCTTCACAGTAGTCTTGGTCTAGTCCTGGTTTAGTCTTGGTTTAGTCCTGATCTAGTCCTTCTCTAGTCCTTGTTTAATCCTGCTTTAGTCGTGCTTTAGTCCTGGTCTAGTCCTGGTTTAGTCCTGGTTTAGTCCAGGTTAGTCCTGGTTTAGTCCTTGTTTAGTCCTGGTTTAGTCCAGGTTAGTCCTGGTTTAGTCCTGGTTTAGTCCTTGTTTAGTCCTTGTTTAGTCCTGGTTTAGTCCTGGTTCATTCCTGGTTCAGACCGTCTCTTGTCCTGGTTTAGTCCTGGTTTAACCCTTGTTTAGTCCTGGACTAGTACTTGTTTTAGTCTTAGTTCAGTTTTGGTTTAGTCCTGTTTTAGTCCACATTAGTCCAGGTTTAGTCTTGATCTAGTCCTGGTATAGTCCTTGTTCAGTCCTGTTGTAGTCCTGGTTTAGTTCTGCTTTAGTCCTGGTTTAGTCCTGGCGTTATCCTTCTCTAGTCCTGGTTTAGTCCTTCTTTAGTCCTGCTTTAGTCCTGCTTTAGTCCTGGTATAGTCCTTGTTCAGTCCTGTTGTAGTCCTGGTTTAGTTCTGCTTTAGTCCTGGTTTAGTCCTGGCGTTATCCTTCTCTAGTCCTGCTTTAGCCCTTCTTTAGTCCTGCTTTAGTCCGTCTTTAGTCCTGGTTTAGTCCTGGTTTAGTACTGGATTAGTCCTGGTTTAGTACTTGTCTAGTCTTGGTCTAGTCTTGGTCTAGTCCTGGTTTTGTCTTGGTTTAGTCCTGCTTTAGTCCTGCTTTAGTCCTGGATTAGTCCTGCTTCAGTCCCGGTTTAGTCCTGGTTTAGTCCTGATCTAGTCCTTCTCTAGTCCTTTGTTTAATCCTGCTTTAGTCCTGGTTTAGTCCTGGTTTGTTACTGCTTTAACCCTTGTTGAGTCCTAGTCTAGTCCTGGTTTGTCTTGATTCAGTCCTGGTCTAGTACTTGTTTTAGTCTTGGTTTTGTCCTTTTGTAGTCCTGGTTAGTCCAGGTTTAGTCTTGGTCTAGTCCTGTTCTAGCCCTTGTTCAGTCCTGTTTTAGTCCTGGTTTAGGACTGCTTTAGTCCTGGTTTAGTCCTGGTTAAGTCCTGGTTAGTCCAGGTTTAGTCTTGGTCTAGTCCTGGTCTTGTCCTAGTCTAGTTCTTGTTTAGTCCTACTTTAGTCCTGCTCTAGCCCTTTAGTCCTGGTTTAGTCCTGGTTTAGTCCTGGTTTAGTCCTGTTTTAGTCATGGTGAATCCAGGTTTAGTCTTGGTCTAGTACTGGTCTAGCGCTTGTTTAGTCCTGTTTTAGTCCTGGTTTAGTTCTGCTTTTGTCCTGGTTTAGTCCTTGTTTAGTCCTGGTCTAGTCCTGGTTTAGTCCTTGCTTAGTCCTGGTCCAGTCTGGATTTAGTCCTGGTCTAGTCCTGGTCTAGTCTTGGTTTAGTCCTGGTTTAGTCCTTGTTCAGTCCTTGTTTAGTCCTGGTCTAGTCCTTGTCCAGTCCTGCTTTAGTCCTGCTTTAGTCGTTGTTTAGTCCTGGTTTAGTCCTGGTCTAGTGCAGTTTTAGTCCTGGTTTAGTTCTGGTCTAGTCCTTGTTTAGTCCTGGTTTAGTCCTGGTCTAGTGCAGTTTTAGCCCTGGTTTAGTCCTGCTTTAGTCCTGGTCCAGTCCTGCTTTAGCCCTTGTTTAGTCCTGGTTTAGTTCTACTTTAGTCCTGGTTTAGTCCTCCTGTTTTAGTCCTGCTTTAGCCCTTGTTTAGTCCTGGGTTAGTCCTGGTTTAGTCCTGCTTTAGTCCTGGTCTAGTACTTGTTTTAGTCTTGGTTCAGTTTTGGTTCAGTCCTTTTTTAGACCTCGTTAGTCCAGGTTTAGTCTTGATCTAGTCATGGTCTAGTCCTGTTTCAGTCCTGCTTTAGCCCTGGTCAAGTCCCTGTTTAGTCCAGCTTCAGTCCTTGTTTAGGCCTTCTTTAGTCCTGGTTCAGCCCTGTTTTAGTTCTGGTCTAGTCCTGGTTTAGTCCTTGTTTAGTCCTGCTCTAGTCCTGGTCTAGTCCTGATTTAGTCCTGGTTTAGTCCTGGTTTAATCCTGGTTTAGTCCTGGTTAGTCCTGGACTAGTCCTGGTTTAGTCCCGGTTTAGTCCTTGTTTAGTCCTGGTCTAGTCCTGGTCTAGTCCTGATTTACTCCTGGTTTAGTCCTTGTTTAGTCCTGTTTTAGTGCTGGTTTAGTTCTGCTTTAGTCCTTGTTTAGTCCTGGTTTTGTCCTGCTTTAGTCCTTGTTTAGTCCTGGTTTTGTCCTGGTTTAGACCTGGTTTAGTCCTGGTTAGTCCTGGTTTAGTCCTAGTATAGTCCTGGTCTAGTCCTGGTTTAGTCACGGTTTATTCCTGGTTTAGTCCTGGTCTAGTCCTGGTTTAGTCCTAGTTAGTCCCGGTTTAGTCCTGGTTTAGTCCTAGTCTAGGCCTGATCTAGTCCTGGTTTAGTCCTGGTTTAGTCCTGGTTAGTCCTGGTTTAGTCCTTGTTTAGTCCTGGTTTAGTCCTGGTCTAGTCCTGATTTAGTCCTGGTTTAGTCCTGGTTAGTCCTGGACTAGTCCTGGTTTAGTCCCGGTTTAGTCCTGGTTTAGTTCTGGTTTAGTTCTTCTTCAGTACTGGTTTAGTCCTGCTTTAGTTCTGGTCTAGTCCTGGTTTAGTCCTGGTTTAGTCCTTGTTTAGTCCTGGTTTAATCCTGGTTTAGTCCTGGATAGTCCTGGACTAGTCCTGGTTTAGTCCCGGTTTAGTCCTGGTTTAGTTCTGGTTTAGTTCTTCTTCATTACTGGTTTAGTCCTGCTTTAGTCCTGGTCTTGTCCTGGTTTAGTCCTGGTTTAGTCCTTGTTTAGTCCTGGTTTAATCCTGGTTTAGTCCTGGTTAGTCCTGGACTAGTCCTGGTTTAGTCCCGGTTTAGTCCTGGTTTAGTTCTGGTTTAGTTCTTCTTCATTACTGGTTTAGTCCTGCTTTATTCCTGGTCTAGTCCTGGTTTAGTCCTGGTTTAGTCCTTGTTTAGTCCTGCTCTAGTCCTGGTCTAGTCCTGATTTAGTCCTGGTTTAGTCCTGGTTTAGTCCTAGTTAGTCCTGGTTTAGTCCTGGTTAGTCCTGGTTTAGTCCCGGTTTAGTCCCGGTTTAGTTCTGGTTTAGTTCTTCTTTAGTCCTGGTCCAGTGCTGGTTTAGTCCTGCTTAGTCCCGGTTTAGTCCTGGTCCAGTCCTGGTCCAGTCCTGGTCCAGTCCTGATCCAGTCCTGATCCAGTCCTGGTCCAGTCCTGGTCCAGTCCTGGTCCAGTCCTGGTCCAGTCCTTCCTGTGTCCTTAGGGTCATAAATGTGGTGTGTGTGAGCGTTGGTGAAGGTCCGAGGGGCCGATGGCTCAGATTTGCACTTCCGTCAGTCGACCCCAGGGCAGCTGTGACCACAACAGTAACTTCCCCCACTGAGAACGGAGTGTGGAAAAGCCCCAAATGAGACCAGTGATTGTGACTCTTCTTGTGAACAGGTCGTCGAGTTGTAGTTGGAGGCTGGTGTGGCTCTTGGGAGGGAGTGTGTCTCTCTGTGTAGATCTGCTCCCCTCACACACTGCTGTCTCTCTGCCTGTTGCTCCGCCTCCTGGTCACATGGGCCCCTAAAACCAGGAAGTGGACGAGCTCTGTCCCACTGGGCCTGTGCGCTCTGGCCCTGCCTCTCTGCTGCTGGGCGTCTCCAAGCTCCTTTGGACTCTGCACGTTTGAGTTTGTCTTTGAGTTTGACGCACTCACCACACACACACAGCGCTGCACGACCTCTGACCTCCTTTTACCTAAAGATTCTTCTCGGCGAGTCTTCCTTTTGGAAATAAAGCCTTGTTTGGAGCAGAGCAGAACATTATAAATACTTAATACTTCAATATACTTCAAACAAGGTTATGATTGGTCTGAACAGCCTGATAATAAATTCAAAGACACTAAATTCTAGATAAAAGTCCTTGAAATCAGTCTCACGTGGGAGTTGTTAGTAGTGACTGAAAACAAGTCGCCTCATCGTAAAATAAATAGGCAGTGATCCAGGAAGAGAGGCCATGTGCCTGTGTGCCAGAAAACACACCCAAGAATTCATTTCCAAACACAAGTAACATCACAGGGGAAAACCAGTGTGTACTAAGTGTAACATGTAAACTTGTGCTGTGTCATGAGGCGCCACAAACCAGGATGAACAGTCCACATGTTCTTGCTTCAGTGTTTGATGCACATTGCATTAAAAAGGACAGTCAGGGTGTAAATGCCTTAACATGTGAAACAAAAGGTTTGCTTTGCTTCCTTATAGAAATGGAGGTGGACGTAACACATGAAAACAAATAATCCAGCAGCATTTTGTACAGTACTTTTCCTGATAAAACCACAACATGTTCTTACAAGAGTATTTTACATGAAACAACCTTTTTTATTTTTATTTTATGTTTTAACTTTTGAATAAAAGTTCAGTGTCTCTTAAAGAAAATGGGGTCAGTCTTTTACCAGGCAAATCTGTATCAATGACTAAAAACCAGCATTACAGGGGAAACTATGGTAAATGGATTGTTTTGTTGTTTAGTCCTGGTTTAGTCCTGGGGCCTGTTCCAGAAAGCGGGTTCAAACATACTCTGAGTTTCTCCATGAGCTCTGGGTTGACTTACCCTGAGACGGGAAACCCTGAGTTTTCGGTTCCAGAACAGGTGATATGAATGAGGTAAATCAACTCTAAGTAGGTTTACCTCGAGTTACGCGCGTGCACGACTACTATAAAAAGCCATAGTCAATGGATCCCCGAAACCATGAGCGTCACCATGACAACTACGAAAAAGCGATCCACCTACTTCAGCCCGCTTGAGCTCGAAGTCCTAATGGAGGCTACGCGGAGAAAGAACAGATTTTCCGGCGTAAATCAAACACCGCTGCAGCGGCAAAGGAGAGAGAGGCGCGTGGGAAGAAATTGCAGCCCGAGTCAATGCGTGAGTTTAAATTGTTTAATTAAGTTAACATTCAACTGTAAGATCATCGCTTATTTGCTGAGTTAAATAGGAATAAAATCAGATTTTCGTTTAGGTGCAATCCAACAGGGGAGAGAAGAACTTGGAAGCAGCTAAAAATGAAATATAAAAATATCGTCCAAAGCGTAAGGCATGTTTTTAATGCCTGAGGTTGTTAAAGTAAATGTTAATTCAGTGGCTACTTCAAATAGTAATGCTAATTATGCTAATTATTAACAAAATGCTGTTTAAACCTGACCTCCACTTAAAGGAAATGAAAACTTTATTTGTTTAGCCTCTACATTTATAGTTTAATAGGCTGCATTTGAAATGTGACTGTGCACATGACAAAAAATCATCTGAGTTCTGCTCAGCCAACAGAAAGAAGGGAGAGGCCAAAAAGACGGGTGGAGGGCCACCTCCACCCAGTTTGACCGAGGCTGAGGTGAGGCCCTCAGCCAAAACGCTCCCCGGCCAGTGGCTGAGGGCCCTGAGCACCCCCATGGACACAAGTGCCTACATCAGATGCAAGTAAACACTTCTGTCTGCATTTAATCAAATCAAATAAGACCAATAGATATATCCTATTTTATTCAGCCAACAGTTGAGGATGGTGTCCTCTGCCTGGTGCAGCCTCCCCACCCAATACAACACCCTGCAGCTGGAACTATTCCATACTCAGATCCTGCCTCAGGTGGTAGTTGAAAGTACTGAAACAGTCTCTCTCTCTCTATCACAGGAGGAGGAGGAGGAGGAGGAGGAGGAGACGCTGACTGCTGTCTCAGGGATAGATCCAGAGGGGCCAACTGAAGAATGTGTTAATATGATGTGAAGTTACTGCAGAGCCATGAGGCCCATTCACATTTCTTTACACTGTTGAGTGAAATATAGTTTCATGTACACTGAAGTGATGAGTGGACAAAAGACTAAGTACATTTTTATGTTTCAACAGGACATGGCTGAGCATCATGAGCAGCTCCATCAAGTTCAGCCGCACAGCTTCATACAGTGAGATTTTCCTGTGAAATCTGTATGTAGAACTGCAGCACTTAAATGTTGTGCATATGTTTCACAGTTACCAGCCAAAGAGTTGTACAGACTGCACCTGATAAAGAAAATAAAAAAAAAAACAGAAAAAGAAATGACCGATCTAGATCTGCAGATAAGGAAGGCAGATCTGGAAATTCAGTTACTGGAACGCCAGTTGAGGTGGGTGCATTGGTGAAATGGAGGAATATGTTAATAATTGGAACTATTATAAATCCTAACTGTTGCTTTTGTACTGTAGGGAATAAAGATGAACCAAATCACATTTGAATATGTGTTTTATTTTCAAAAGTAGTTCCTGCAAATGAGGTCTCTCACAGTTCTTCCATCCCGGACATCTTCAGGGTGGATGGGGTGGTCATCCTCTGGGTCATTGATTTGTACAGCAGGGTGTTGCTCTCCCCTAATAACTGCAATATTATGGAGAACAACACAGGCCACAGTGATGTCACATGCCCTCTCTGGAGTGACCCTGAGCTTGTGCAGGCACTGGAACCGGGATTTGAGTAGGCCAATGGTCATCTCAACCCGGGCTCTAGTCCTGCAGTGGGCCACATTAAAACGCTGTTGGGGCCCTGGCTCAGGGTCAGGGTCAGGGGTCAACAGAGTGGGCTGGCATGGGTAGCCTCGATCCCCTAATAGGTCGCCATTAAACTCCCCTGTAATTATAGAGGACACATTTGAGTGCATTTAAAAAGAGACAAAGAACATTTGTACAAAGCTTCAGCTTCCTTACCACGTGCAAGTCTGTTGCTCAGACTAGACTCCCTGTAGATCCGAGAATCATGGACAGAGCCAGGCCACTTGGCTTCTACATTTGTAATGTAGGTGTCATCGGATATGATCTTCACAGTGCAGAGAATGACATGAGTTAGTTGTATTGTACTGTAGCCTACATTTTCATACAGCCTACATATTTTTGAAGATTATAGATCATATACCTGGACATTGATGCTGTGAAAAGATTTTCTGTTAACATAATCCGCCTCATTCTCTGTAGGTGCAGTGATGGGAATGTGGGTCCCATCTATGCACCTTATTATATTAGGAAGCCCTGCAAAATTACATTTAATTAAGTTAACTAATCTGACTGACTGAGGTAGCAGCAGAATGTAAAGAAATAACCAAAAAAATAAATTAAATGAATAGGCCTATATTATTTCTACATCAATTACCTGCAATCCTGTGGAATTCCTCCTTGATGTTGCGGGTGGGTTTGTGTCCGGGGAACACCACCATCACCGGCAACAGGCGTTTCAGTGCCAGGGTCACTTTCCTCACCGCTCTGTGCGGCCTTGCCATAGTGCTCCGCGTCGCCAATATTGTACAGAAATTGTAGCGCGATGTACAGGATTTGAAGAGAAGTGAGCGCACGTCCGCGGTGGGTGAAGTTTGTAATATGAGGCCGGAGGAGACTTTCAAGATAAATGATACCGTTTGATGAAAAGCGGCAGCGCTCAAACAGATATTCATCTGGAAATGACAGAATATCCAGCCTGGGCCCAAAGATTCTCTCGCGGCGCAAAGCGTTTCGAATAATTTGTGCTTCCATGTCTATTGGGTTTGGGAGGAATGGACAAGCCATGTTGTGTCAAAGCGATTTTCATGCGAGAGGAGCGGAAAAACTCAGGGTTATTTCAAGTAAACCTGCCCCCGAGCAGGTTATGTTCACAGAGTCTGTTACCGCGGTGACTGACTCAGTGTTTCAGTTACCTCGCTTTCTGGAACAGAAAACCCAGACTTTCCTTCAACTCGGGGTTAACTTACTCAGAGTTTTCACATAACCCGCTTTCTGGAACAGGCCCCAGGAATCCAAATGACAAAACAATTAAAGCACACAACACAAATCAAAAGAACTGGAGGCCTGGGGCCGTAACACCTGGTTTAGTCCTTGTTTAGTCCTTGTTTAGTCCTTGTTTAGTCCTGGTTTAGTCCTGGTCTAGTACTTCTTTTAGTCTTGTTTTAGTTTTGGTTTACTCTTATTCTAGTCCTGATCTAGTCCTGGTTTAGTCCTGATCTAGTCCTGGTTTAGTCCTTGTTTAGACCTTGTTTAGTCCTGGTTTAGTCCAGGTTAGTCCTGGTTTAGTCCTTGTTTAGTCCTGGTTTAGTCCTGGTTTAGTCCTGGTTTAGTCCTGGTTTAACCCTTGTTTAGTCCTGGACTAGTACTTGTTTTAGTCTTGGTTCAGTTTTGGTTTAGTACTTGTTTTAGTCTTGGTTTAGTCCTGTTTTAGTCCTGGTTAGTCCTGGTTTAGTCCTTGTTTAGTCCTGGTTTAGTCCAGGTTAGTCCTGGTTTAGTCCTTGTTTAGTCCTTGTTTAGTCCTGGTTTAGTCCTGGTTCATTCCTGGTTCAGACCGTCTCTTGTCCTGGTTTAGTCCTGGTTTAACCCTTGTTTAGTCCTGGACTAGTACTTGTTTTAGTCTTAGTTCAGTTTTGGTTTAGTCCTGTTTTAGTCCACGTTAGTCCAGGTTTAGTCTTGATCTAGTCCTGGTATAGTCCTTGTTCAGTCCTGTTGTAGTCCTGGTTTAGTTCTGGTTTAGTCCTGGTTTAGTCCTGGCGTTATCCTTCTCTAGTCCTGGTTTAGTCCTTCTTTAGTCCTGCTTTAGTCCTGCTTTAGTCCGTCTTTAGTCCTGGTTTAGTCCTGGTTTAGTACTGGATTAGTCCTGGTTTAGTACTGGTCTAGTCTTGGTCTAGTCCTGGTTTTGTCTTGGTTTAGTCCTGCTTTAGTCCTGCTTTAGTCCTGGATTAGTCCTGCTTCAGTCCTGGTTTAGTCCTGGTTTGGTACTGCTTTAACCCTTGTTGAGTCCTAGTCTAGTCCTGGTTTGTCTTGATTCAGTCCTGGTCTAGTACTTGTTTTAGTCTTGGTTTTGTCCTTTTTTAGTCCTGGTTAGTCCAGGTTTAGTCTTGGTCTAGTCCTGTTCTAGCCCTTGTTCAGTCCTGTTTTAGTCCTGGTTTAGTTCTGCTTTAGTCCTGTTTTAGTCCTGGTTAAGTCCTGGTTAGTCCAGGTTTAGTCTTGGTCTAGTCCTGGTCTTGTCCTAGTCTAGTTCTTGTTTAGTCCTACTTTAGTCCTGCTCTAGCCCTTGTTTAGTCCTGGTCTAGTCCTGGTTTAGTCCTGGTTTAGTCCTGTTTTAGTCCTGTTTTAGTCCTGGTGAATCCAGGTTTAGTCTTGGTCTAGTACTGGTCTAGCGCTTGTTTAGTCCTGTTTTAGTCCTGGTTTAGTCCTGTTTTAGTCCTGGTTTAGTTCTGCTTTAGTCCTTGTTTAGTCCTGGTTTTGTCCTGCTTTAGTCCTGGTTTTGTCCTGCTTTAGTCCTTGTTTAGTCCTGGTTTTGTCCTGGTTTAGACCTGGTTTAGTCCTGGTTAGTCCTGGTTTAGTCCTAGTATAGTCCTGGTCTAGTCCTGGTTTAGTCACGGTTTATTCCTGGTTTAGTCCTGGTCTAGTCCTGGTTTAGTCCTAGTTAGTCCCGGTTTAGTCCTGGTTTAGTCCTGGTTTAGTCCTAGTCTAGGCCTGGTCTAGTCCTGGTTTAGTCCTGGTTAGTCCTGGTTTAGTCCTGCTTTAGCCCTTCTTTAGTCCCAGTTTAGTCCTTGTTTAGTCCTGGTCTAGTCCTGGCCTAGTCCTGATTTAGTCTTGGTTTAGTCCTGGTCTAGTCTTGGTCTAGTCCTGATTTAGTCCTGGTTTAGTCCTGGTCCAGTTTTGGTCCAGTCCTGGTTTAGTCCTGGTCTAGTCCTGATTTAACCCTTGTTTAGTCCTTGTCTAGTCCTGATTTAGTCCTGGTCCAGTCCTGGTTTAGTCCTGGTTTAGTCCTGGTTAGTCCTGGTTTAGTCCTCGTTTAGTCCTGGTCTAGTCCTGATTTAGTCCTGGTTTAGTCCTGGTTAGTCCTGGTTTAATCCTGGTTAGCCCTGGACTAGTCCTGGTTTAGTCCCGGTTTAGTCCTGCTTTAGTCCTGGTCTGGTCCTGGTTTAGTCCTGGTTTAGTCCTAGTCTAGCCTTATTTAGTCCTGGATTAGTCCTGGTTTAACCCTTGTTTAGTCCTCGTCTAGTCCTGATTTAGTCCTGGTCTAGTCCTGGTCCAGTCCTGGTCCAGTCCTGGTCCAGTCCTGGTCCAGTCCTGGTCCAGTCCTGGTCCAGTCCTTCCTGTGTCCTTAGGGTCATAAATGTGGTGTGTGTGAGCGTTGGTGAAGGTCCGAGGGGCCGATGGCTCAGATTTGCACTTCCGTCAGTCGACCCCAGGGCAGCTGTGACCACAACAGTAACTTCCCCCACTGAGAACGGAGTGTGGAAAAGCCCCAAATGAGACCAGTGATTGTGACTCTTCTTGTGAACAGGTCGTCGAGTTGTAGTTGGAGGCTGGTGTGGCTCTTGGGAGGGAGTGTGTCTCTCTGTGTAGATCTGCTCCCCTCACACACTGCTGTCTCTCTGCCTGTTGCTCCGCCTCCTGGTCACATGGGCCCCTAAAACCAGGAAGTGGACGAGCTCTGTCCCACTGGGCCTGTGCGCTCTGGCCCTGCCTCTCTGCTGCTGGGCGTCTCCAAGCTCCTTTGGACTCTGCACGTTTGAGTTTGTCTTTGAGTTTGACGCACTCACGACACACACACAGCGCTGCACGACCTCTGACCTCCTTTTACCTAAAGATTCTTCTCGGCAAGTCTTCCTTTTGTAAATAAAGCCTTGTTTGGAGCAGAGCAGAACATTAACAGGCAGAACATTCTAAAGACACACAGACAATCCCCACATAAAGCTTGTATTGTGCGCTCTAGTGCGTCTCTGCTTCCACAGGGAGGTTTAAATAGCTGCTCACTTCTGTGGATTGGCTCCACACACTTGTCATATTTGATCTTATGGCTTCGAGTTCTTTCAGCCGACGACAACCACGTGTTTGTGTGTGAATAATGACACGCCCTCGTTCACTTGCACAGAGCAGGAGCCAGACCTGTTTGTGTTTCATGTGGACAGGCCCAGTAATGACAGAGATATTCCCCATAATCTGCAGTGTGACAGTGAAACAGCACATTCCCCAGTGAACTCTGACCTGTCCTCCAGCTCAGTGTGAAACTATAAGGATCCTAGAGTGTTGTGATGTCAGGTGAACACAGCCTATTTTACAACTTGACTTTGTATTTGAGGTTTGGGGACAGAAAAGGCCACAGGAAAACAAAGGGATTTATGAGTTTATTGCTGATTTCAAACCGTGTCAAACATTCACCTTTGTATAACCAGTGTTCCCATGATGTGACCCCCGGCAACTTTTACTACTAGGATTAAAGCTACAGATCACAATCTTAATGCCATACTGTGGCACATTCCAGGCAAAGCAATGACATCTCCGCGAGGACAAGGTAGCAGACCCTCCACCACAAAAGTTACACAGTGAGACTTTAAAACTCCACAAAAACACAGTGAAAATGGACCCAGAGGAGCCCGTAGAACAGAAACAGTATCACTGGTGTTTTAAATGACAGAAACAATCACAGTTTGACACGAGGATAAAGAAAAGAGTGACACAGTTACATTACATGAGGAATAACATTTGGAAATCAAGTGAAAATGCTCTGATTTTGAATCTGTGGAGAATATGTGTGTAGTTTTCCACTAATAGTACCACAGTAATAGTGCATCATTGTGTTGTCGTGGGACACACAACATTAGGACTCAATATTATGGAAAGTTTGCTCGGTTTTGCTCAGAATATTAATTCTCCACACGTCGTCTGCCATCAAGTTTATAAATGTTTGACAAAATAATCAGCGTAATGCAGCTGAAAATCAGAGGTGGAATGAAACAAAGTAAAAGTAGTAAAGTACTGTACTCAAGTCAAAACTTTAGGTATCTGTACTGGATACTTTTTACTTTGACTTCACTGCATTTTAGAGCAGGTATCTGTACTTTCTACAACACTACATTTTTGAACTGAACTGAACAGTAAAAGTATTTTTCTTCTTGTCTGAGACGTGCTGAAAAGGCTGAGGGGATTATTTGGAACATGTTTGTAGTTTGAGTTTACAGCAAATATTTACACAGAAAAACAGGAAAAAACAACTGATTCTATTGATTCTGTTGAACAAATTTCAGCACAAATCTTTATCAGAATCACAACATTTGAAGCTGTAGTAGATGTAAAAATATGCAGGTTTTTACTCTATAATTACATTTTTAAACAGGAAATTAAAACTTTATGATTCATTTTTCCTGTGATACTGAGTTTTACGTCTTTTTTTCTGCTCCGGTATCTGTACTTTTACTTAAGTAACAAAATCGAGTACTTCCTCCACCACTGCTGAAAATACATTTGTACATAAAAACAATGTTAAAATAATTTCAAGATCGGTTTTGATGCCACAACAATAATAAGAACAGTATTTCCACAGACAATTTTTTCCTAGTTTCTTTGTAATATTACAATATGTTTTTTTCCCTTTCCAGTATTTCCACTTGCCCAAATGAGAATCTAGTTTTGATCTTAGTTTCAGAATAGATTTGTACGTATCAATCCTCATAAATAGTCATTTAAACTTTTAACTCATTATTTAAAAATAAAAGGCACAAATTTGATCCCAAACTGTGGAGAACAAAGCTGCTATTTGAGTTTAGGGAAATGTGCAGTGTCTCCAGTGCTGCTCCAGTCAAACCTCACCCCAGTGTAGAGAGGCTGAGTGAAAGTGGTCTGGACTCTGTGGAGGAGGCTCATGGTACTTTCAGAGACGCTGTAAAACGACAAAACCCCTGCACTGTGGTCCAGGTAAACCCCGATTCTGGACGAGACCGGACCTGAGACCTGGGACACGACTGAGTTAAATCTAAATAAATAACTTGTTTTGGTACAGAATAAGGCCCAGGATTTATCATTGTATCCAAAGAAAGATTCACTACCTTTTCTCTGAATATCCTTGTATGAAACTGCTATATCGACCCCGTACCCGCTCCACTGCACCTCCCAGTAACAGCGGCCCATCAGACCCTCTCTGCTCAGGACCTGATGATAGATACTGAATCTGTCTGGATGATCAGGATATCTCTGGTTTGCACTCATATATGTTGCTCTTCTGTCTCCATCAGACAGAGACAGGAGGGTGTGAGCTGTGTTTGGGTCCAGAGTGATTTCTGTAGAGTATTGTAAGAAGTCCTCTCTGGAGCTGGGTTCAGCTGGTGACAGTAAAACCTCCACACGACTCAGAGCCTGTGAGACGTTGGTCAGACCCTCCTCCAGAGTGAGCTGCACTTTGTCCCTGAGCTCTGACACAGCTCTGTTCACGTCCTCAAAGTATCTCCGGGGCCCTGTGTCAATCCTGACTGGCTCTGTGCTCTGTGTGTCTGTGGACAGTGAAGTGTAGAGCTGTAGAAACTGGTTATGATCCTGGGTGAGGGCCAGTGTGTCCAGCTCCGAGAGGCTCCTCTTCAGCTCACTCACGTCCTGCTGCACTTGGTCCTGGAGCTCTTGGACTCGGCTCAGTTGGCTCTGCTCCTGGGAGCGGATCTGCTGCTCCACTTCAGAGCGTCTTTTCTCCAGGAGAAGGGCCATCTGTGTGAAGCTGTCCCCGCTGCGCTGCACTGCTGTCTGGGCAGAGCGGCTGATCTCCTGGGCCTCCTGTTGGAGCTTCTTCAGGTCTGTCTCTTTGTGCTGGAGGCTCTGGAGCAGCAGGGCCCTCCTGGCCGGCAGCTCTGCCTGTCTCTGAGCCCTCTCTGAGGCAGAGGTCACTGTGTCGTGGCCCTTGTGCTGGTCCACAGAGCAGAGGTAGCAGATGCTCTGCTGCTCAGTGCGGCAGAACATCTTCTTCACTTCGTCGTGTTCAGAGCAGATGTTTTCCTGGAGTGTGTGTGAGGGCGCCACCAGCTGGTGTTTCTTTAATGCTGCAGAGTCATAATGATGCTGTAGGTGGCGCTCACAGTAAGAGGCCACACACTGCAGACAGGACTGGGCAGCTTTCAGCTTCCTCCCAGTGCACACATCACAGGACACATCCTGAGGTCCGGCATAGCAGCGGTCAGCGGGGGGCGCTGTGAGCCCAGTCGTCCTCAGTTGTTCTACTACACCTGCTAACATGACGTTTTTGACCAGGGCAGGTCTGGGGCTGAAGGTGAGGCGACATTCAGGACAGCTGTAGAGCTGCTTCTCGTCCTCTTGGTCCCAGTGTTTTTGGACACAGTTCCTGCAGTAGCTGTGTCCACAGGGAATAGTCACGGGATCCTTCAGTAGATCCAAACACACGGAGCAGGAAAAGGCTTCTGTGTCGACTGCTTTCTGCGCCATCTCTCCTGAATCAGAGCCACTTTCACTTTGACACAAATGAAACGTAAGAGTGGAGTGAGAGCTGTGGGAGGAGCCAGACTGCACCACTGCTCTGTGTAGATGTGAGGAGGAAGCAGCGAGCAGCTCCACTTAAAGGCACACACAGGTTTGATTCTGGATTCAAATGAGACTCTGTCAACAGTTCAGTGTCACAGACACATGTTCACTGGGCACAAGGAAAACAAAACAAGAGAAGAGAAAAGAGGCACATCTAAAGGATCAGTGTAACTGGACAGTGCTTTGGTGTGAGGAGGCAGCTTTTCTAAACTCAGAACAAATCTCCTCTTCATCAGTGCTGCTTCTAGATGAGGAAATGCAGGTTTCATTTGGAAAATAATGACACTTTTCATGAAGTTTTGTTTTAGACCTCATTATTTCTTGTGTTAGTCCTGGTTTAGTCTCTTTGCACTTCACAGATTTGCTCTGTTCTCATATTTGATCTAATTTATCTATATCTAATTTTCTTGGTCAAATCCTGACTTTTCTTATAATATATTTACTGTTGTGTCCGTCTAGTTTCAAATGTTAAAGCTCCTGGACTTGTCTGAAATGGACACTTTAAAGGTGCACTGTGTAACTTTTGTTGGAGAGGGTACGCCACATTCAAGTCTCCATGGAGATGTACTCAACTGTTCAGCCTGGGAGGTTTCAGAGTAAAGCATTAAATGTGTCAGTCTCCATGGAGGCAAACAGGCCAAGGGACAGATCAGTTCTGTGGAGAGGCGCCCGTTCACACAAGAATGATGTTCTTACAGGTATTTCTGAACAATAAACTCACCTGTAATGAAACAAAGGCTGAATAGACTTTTAATGCCACACTGTGGAACATACCAATTAAAGCAATGTAACATCTCCCTCAAGAAAAACACCAGCAAAGTTACACAATGCATCTTTAAGTCTTCATTTTAAAATAGGTTCAAGACTTTCTGCAATTTCAGGTCCTAATTTTAGATTGAGGGACTTTAATTTGTTTTTGTCAGAAATATAATAAGTGAAATGACACAAACGTTGAAGTGTTTTAGTTTTGTCAGGTAACAGCAGCACAAACTCGTCATGTTCATCTTGTGGCTTTAAGTCCTTTAAACAGACGACAATGTCCCTGAGTGTTTCCTCGTCTCATCGGCTGTGTTCACGTTCTGTAATACGATGATGTTATAATGTCAGACGGAGGCAGGGGCCTTTTGAACTCTCTGGGATATTCAGTGTTTTTGAAAGAAATGAAAACTTCTCTTTATCACTACAAGAGCAGAGCATAAAACTTCTTTGACCCGAGTTGACCAAAGACACTGATAATGTTACAGGACACGTTCAGGAACAGTTAGACAGAACTATATAGAACATTGTATAACCAGTGTTCCCCATGATGTGACCCTGAGCAACTTTTACAATTATGACCAAAACTTATCACTAAATACACTGAAATCTACAGAAGAACAGAGAACAAACATAAACCGTTGGTGTTTTAGATGAAATAAGAAAATCACTTTTACCATGATGATAAAGCCCAGACTTACACTTACATTACACCAGGAAGAACATTTAAATATATTATACTCCTGGTTTATTCTTGGTTTAGACCTGGTTTACTCCCGCTTTAGTCCTGGATTAGTCCGGGTTTAGTCCTGGTTTATTCTTGGTTTAGACCTGGTTTACTCCCGCTTTAGTCCTGGATTAGTCCGGGTTTAGTCCCGGTTTAGTCCTGGTTTACTCTTGGTTTAGACCTGTTTTAGTCCTATTTTAGTACTGGATTATTCCTGGTTTAGTACTAAGGCACTAAGAAAATAAAAGTCCTGGTTTAGTCCTAGTTAGTCCCAGTTTAGTTCTGGTTTAGTCCTGGTTTAGTCCTAGTCTAGTCCTGGTCTAGTCCTGGTTTAGTCCTGGTTAGTCTTGGTTTAGTCCTGCTTTAGCCCTTCTTTAGTCCCAGTTTAGTCCTTGTTTAGTCCTGGTCTAGTCCTGGCCTAGTCCTGATTTAGTCTTGGTTTAGTCCTGGTTAGTCCTGGTCTAGTCCTGGTTTAGTCCTGGTTTAGTCCTAGTCTAGTCCTGGTGTAGTCCTGGTTTAGACCTGGTTAGTCCTTGTTTAGTCCTGGTTTAGTCCTTGTTTAGTCCTGGTTTAGTCCTGGTTCATTCCTGGTTCAGACCGTCTCTTGTCCTGGTTTAGTCCTGGTTTAATCCTTGTTTATTCCTGGACTAGTACTTGTTTTAGTCTTAGTTCAGTTTTGGTTTAGTCCTGTTTTAGTCCACGTTAGTCCAGGTTTAGTCTTGATCTAGTCCTGGTATAGTCCTTGTTCAGTCCTGTTGTAGTCCTGGTTTAGTTCTGCTTTAGTCCTGGTTTAGTCCTGGCGTTATCCTTCTCTAGTCCTGGTTTAGTCCTGCTTTAGTCCGTCTTTAGTCCTGGTTTAGTCCTGGTTTAGTACTGGATTAGTCCTGGTTTAGTACTGGTCTAGTCTTGGTCTAGTCCTGGTTTTGTCTTGGTTTAGTCCTGCTTTAGTCCTGCTTTAGTCCTGGATTAGTCCTGCTTCAGTCCCGGTTTAGTCCTGGTTTAGTCCTGATCTAGTCCTTCTCTAGTCCTTTGTTTAATCCTGCTTTAGTCCTGGTTTAGTCCTGGTTTGGTACTGCTTTAATCCTTGTTGAGTCCTAGTCTAGTCCTGGTTTGTCTTGATTCAGTCCTGGTCTAGTACTTGTTTTAGTCTTGGTTTTGTCCTTTTTTAGTCCTGGTTAGTCCAGGTTTAGTCTTGGTCTAGTCCTGTTCTAGCCCTTGTTCAGTCCTGTTTTAGTCCTGGTTTGGTTCTGCTTTAGTCCTGGTTTAGTCCTGGTTAAGTCCTGGTTAGTCCAGGTTTAGTCTTGGTATAGTCCTGGTCTTGTCCTAGTCTAGTTCTTGTTTAGTCCTACTTTAGTCCTGCTCTAGCCCTTGTTTAGTCCTGGTTTAGTCCTGTTTTAGTCCTGGTGAATCCAGGTTTAGTCTTGGTCTAGTACTGGTCTAGCGCTTGTTTAGTCCTGTTTTAGTCCTGGTTTAGTTCTGCTTTTGTCCTGGTTTAGTCCTTGTTTAGTCCTGGTCTAGTCCTGGTTTAGTTCTGGTTTAGTCCTTGTTTAGTCCTGTTTTAGTCCTGGATTAGTTCTGCTTTAGTCCTTGTTTAGTCCTGGTTTAGTCCTGCTTTAGTCCTTGTTTAGTCCTGGTTTAGACCTGGTTTAGTCCTAGTATAGTCCTGGTCTAGTCCTGTTTAGTCACGGTTTATTCCTGGTTTAGTCCTGGTCTAGTCCTGGTTTAGTCCTAGTTAGTCCCGGTTTAGTCCTGGTTTAGTCCTAGTCTAGGCCTGGTCTAGTCCTGGTTTAGTCCTGGTTAGTCCTGGTTTAGTCCTGCTTTAGCCCTTCTTTAGTCCCAGTTTAGTCCTTGTTTAGTCCTGGTCTAGTCCTGGCCTAGTCCTGATTTAGTCCTGGTTTAGTCCTGGTCCAGTTTTGGTCCAGTCCTGGTGTAGTACTGGTTTCGTCCTGGTTTAGTACTTGTCTAGTCCTGATTTAGTCCTGGTCCAGTCCTGGTCCAGTCCTGATCCAGTCCTGGTCCAGTCCTGGTTTAGTCCTGGTTTAGTCCTGGTTAGTCCTGGTTTAGTCCTTGTTTAGACCTGGTCTAGTCCTGGTCTAGTCCTGATTTAGTCCTGGTTTAGTCCTGGTTTAGTCCCGGTTTAGTACTGGTTGAGTTCTGGTTTAGTTCTTCTTCAGTACTGGTTTAGTCCTGCTTAATCCTGGTCTGGTCCTGGTTTAGTCCTGGTTTAGTCCTAGTCTAGCCTTATTTAGTCCTGGTTTATTCCTTGTCTAGTCCTGATTTAGTCCCGGTCCAGTCCTGGTCCAGTCCTGATCCAGTCGTGGTTTAGTCCTGGTTTAGTCCTGGTTAGTCCTGGTTTAGTCCTTGTTTAGTCCTGGTTTAGTCCTAGTTAGTCCTGGTTTAGTCCTGGTTAGTCCTGGTTTAGTCCTGTTTTAGTCCTGGTTTAGTCCCGGTTTAGTCCTGGTTTAGTGCTGGTTTAGTCCTGGTCTAGTCCTGGTTTAGTCCTGGTCTAGTCCTAGTCTATTCCTGGTGTAGTCCTGGTTTAGACCTGGTTAGTCCTGGTTTAGTCCTAGTTAGTCCTGGTTTAGTCCTGGTTAGTCCTGGTTTAGTCCTGCTTAGTCCCGGTTTAGTCCCGGTTTAGTCCCGGTCCAGTCCTGATCCAGTCCTGGTCCAGTCCTGGTCGAGTCCTGGTCCAGTCCTGGTCCAGTCCTGGTCCAGTCCTTCCTGTGTCCTTAGGGTCATAAATGTGGTGTGTGTGAGTGTTGGTGAAGGTCCGAGGGGCCGATGGCTCAGATTTGCACTTCCGTCAGTCGACCCCAGGGCAGCTGTGACCACAACAGTAACTTCCCCCACTGAGAACGGAGTGTGGAAAAGCCCCAAATGAGACCAGTGATTGTGACTCTTCTTGTGAACAGGTCGTCGAGTTGTAGTTGGAGGCTGGTGTGGCTCTTGGGAGGGAGTGTGTCTCTCTGTGTAGATCTGCTCCCCTCACACACTGCTGTCTCTCTGCCTGTTGCTCCGCCTCCTGGTCACATGGGCCCCTAAAACCAGGAAGTGGACGAGCTCTGTCCCACTGGGCCTGTGCGCTCTGGCCCTGCCTCTCTGCTGCTGGGCGTCTCCAAGCTCCTTTGGACTCTGCACGTTTGAGTTTGTCTTTGAGTTTGACGCACTCACGACACACACACAGCACTGCACGACCTCTGACCTCCTTTTACCTAAAGATTCTTCTCGGCGAGTCTTCCTTTTGTAAATAAAGCCTTGTTTGGAGCAGAGCAGAACATTATAAATACTTAATACTTCAATATACTTCAAACAAGGTTATGATTGGTCTGAACAGCCTGATAATAAATTCAAAGACACTAAATTCTAGATAAAAGTCCTTGAAATCAGTCTCACGTGGGAGTTGTTAGTAGTGACTGAAAACAAGTCGCCTCATCGTAAAATAAATAGGCAGTGATCCAGGAAGAGAGGCCATGTGCCTGTGTGCCAGAAAACACACCCAAGAATTCATTTCCAAACACAAGTAACATCACAGGGGAAAACCAGTGTGTACTAAGTGTAACATGTAAACTTGTGCTGTGTCATGAGGCGCCACAAACCAGGATGAACAGTCCACATGTTCTTGCTTCAGTGTTTGATGCACATTGCATTAAAAAGGACAGTCAGGGTGTAAATGCCTTAACATGTAAAACAAAAGGTTTGCTTTGCTTCCTTATAGAAATGGAGGTGGACGTAACACATGAAAACAAATAATCCAGCAGCATTTTGAATCAGAATCAGAATCAGAAAACTTTATTGATCCCAGAGGGCAATTCGTTTGCAGCTTTCACAGAGCAGTTCTCACATGCACAAACACACAGTGTGTCAGACCATTACAGACACAAGTGGAACTCAAAGAACAATATAAGAACAATATACATATTACAGTGCAAAACCCTCAAAAAACACAACCCTCAGAATTTAGCAGTTTAATAGCTGAAGGCACAAAAGAATTGGAGAAGCGGTTAGTCTTCCGTACCGGAGCATAAAAACGACGTCCTGAAGGCATCAGGATAAAGTCAGGAGTCAGAGGATGGAGGGGCGGAGCCAAGAGACACTTGGCTTTGCTCAGCACTCGCTCCTCCCACAGAGAATGCAGCTCCCTCAGTTTGACCCCTATGATTTTTGAGCAAGTTTTAACAATGTTCTGCAGTTTGTTTTTATCCTTCAAGGACAGGGACTGGAACCAGCAAATGAAGGAGAAAGTGAGCAGACTTTCAATAAAAGAACAATAAAAGTTGTTGAGAATAGTTTTGTTTACATTAAAAGAGTTCAGTTTTCTCAACAGGTACATTCTCTGCTGCCCTCGTTTAACAGTGGTTTCAGTGTTTAGGTCAAATTTCAGTTTATTGTCCATCACAGTGCCCAGATATTTGTAACTGTCGACAATTTCAACAACATCACTGTGGATGACACTAACACTGTGAGAAGGTGTGTGTCTAAAATCAATCACCATCTCCTTGGTTTTAGCAACATTTAAATCCAGATAGTTGTCCTCACACCATTTGACAAACTGCCCCAGCGCAGGGCCATGATTCTCCTCAGATCCTGAAAGTAGTGACACCAGGACCGTGTCATCCGAAAATTTGATGAGGAATCTGTTTTCCTCTGAGGATCTGCAGCTGTCTGTGTACAAAATAAAAAGGAGAGGTGACAGCACACAACCTTGAGGTGATCCAGTGTTAGAGATAGAGGGAGGAGACAATCGTCCATTGACAAAAACACGCTGGACCCGGTCGGTGAGAAAGTTTAAAATCAATAAAAGGAGCTGGTCCGGAAGATTAAAATCTGAAGCCAGTCTTTGAATCAGGACATGGGGCTGCATTTTGTTAAAAGCAGAGGAAAAGTCCGCAAATAAAAGTCTCACATGTGCCTTGGCATTTTCAAGGTGCTTATAGACACTGTTCAATAAAAAAAGTTTAGCATCCTCCACTCCCTTATTGGGCTGATACGCAAACTGTAGTGGATCCAATTTCCCTTCAGTTAAAAACAAGATATGAGTCTTTAAAATCTGTTCAAAAGTCTTCATGACTAAAGATGTGAGATGTGCCACTGGCCTGAACTCAAACAACTCCTTTGATTTGTTCGATTTAGGGAGAGGTTCCACTGTCCATGTCTTCCACAGAGAAGGAATTTGACCAAGATCGGCACACATCTGAAACAGTCTAGTGAAAACAGCACTGAGCTGGGTGGCACAGTGGTGCAATGTGCCCACAGATGGCATCAGGACCCCTGGCCTTCCCCGTCTTTACTTTCTTTAGTAAAGCAGTGACCTGATCCTGTGAAACCTCAATTACATTTGAAGGTTTAAGAGATTTTGTACAGTACTTTTCCTGATAAAACCACAACATGTTCTTACAAGAGTATTTTACATGAAACAACGTTTTTTATTTTTATTTTATGTTTTAACTTTTGAATAAAAGTTCAGTGTCTCTTAAAGAAAATGGGGTCAGTCTTTTACCAGGCAAATCTGTATCAATGACTAAAAACCAGCGTTACAGGGGAAACTATGGTAAATGGATTGTAGCTTCTGTTAAACATTTATTGCCTTAATTTTGTGACTAGTTGAGTCATGGAAGAAACACGTGTGACCATTTTTAAGGTTATACAACCAATTCACAACTAGTACAGAGAAAATAAATCTGGAAACAAGATGAATAACCTGATATAAGTTTTAAAATCTTGTCCAGATCAGAGAAATTTGCAGTGTGGGCAGCAGCAGCAGGTCTGTCACGACCTCTGACCTCCTTTTACCTAAAGATTCTTCTCGGCGAGTCTTCCTTTTGTAAATAAAGCCTTGTTTGGAGCAGAGCAGAACATTAACAGGCAGAACATTCTAAAGACACACAGACAATCCCCACATAAAGCTTGTATTGTGCGCTCTAGTGCGTCTCTGCTTCCACAGGGAGGTTTAAATAGCTGCTCACTTCTGTGGATTGGCTCCACACACTTGTCATATTTGATCTTATGGCTTCGAGTTCTTTCGGCCGACGACAACCACGTGTTTGTGTGTGAATAATGACACGCCCTCGTTCACTTGCACAGAGCAGGAGCCAGACCTGTTTGTGTTTCATGTGGACAGGCCCAGTAATGACAGAGATATTCCCATAATCTGCAGTGTGACAGTGAAACAGCACATTCCCCAGTGAACTCTGACCTGTCCTCCAGCTCAGTGTGAAACTATAAGGATCCTAGAGTGTTGTGATGTCAGGTGAACACAGCCTATTTTACAACTTGACTTTGTATTTGAGGTTTGGGGACAGAAAAGGCCACAGGAAAACAAAGGGATTTATGAGTTTATTGCTGATTTCAAACCGTGTCAAACATTCACCTTTGTATAACCAGTGTTCCCATGATGTGACCCCCGGCAACTTTTACTACTAGGATTAAAGCTACAGATCACAATCTTAATGCCATACTGTGGAACATTCCAGGCAAAGCAATGACATCTCCGTGAGGACAAGGTAGCAGACCCTCCACCACAAAAGTTACACAGTGAGACTTTAAAACTCAACAAAAACACAGTGAAAATGGACCCAGAGGAGCCCGTAGAACAGAAACAGTATCACTGGTGTTTTAAATGACAGAAACAATCACAGTTTGACACGAGGATAAAGAAAAGAGTGACACAGTTACATTACATGAGGAATAACATTTGGAAATCAAGTGAAAATGCTCTGATTTTGAATCTGTGGAGAATATGTGTGTAGTTTTCCACTAATAGTACCACAGTAATAGTGCATCATTGTGTTGTCGTGGGACACACAACATTAGGACTCAATATTATGGAAAGTTTGCTCGGTTTTGCTCAGAATATTAATTCTCCACACGTCGTCTGTCATCAAGTTTATAAATGTTTGACAAAATAATCAGCGTAATGCAGCTGAAAATCAGAGGTGGAATGAAACAAAGTAAAAGTAGTAAAGTACTGTACTCAAGTCCAAACTTTAGGTATCTGTACTGGATACTTTTTACTTTGACTTCACTGCATTTTAGAGCAGGTATCTGTACTTTCTACAACACTACATTTTTGAACTGAACTGAACAGTAAAAGTATTTTTCTTCTTGTCTGAGACGTGCTGAAAAGGCTGAGGGGATTATTTGGAACATGTTTGTAGTTTGAGTTTACAGCAAATATTTACACAGAAAAACAGGAAAAAACAACTGATTCTATTGATTCTGTTGAACAAATTTCAGCACAAATCTTTATCAGAATCACAACATTTGAAGCTGTAGTAGATGTAAAAATATGCAGGTTTTTACTCTATAATTACATTTTTAAACAGGAAATTAAAACTTTATGATTCATTTTTCCTGTGATACTGAGTTTTACGTCTTTTTTTCTGCTCCGGTATCTGTACTTTTACTTAAGTAACAAAATCGAGTACTTCCTCCACCACTGCTGAAAATACATTTGTACATAAAAACAATGTTAAAATAATTTCAAGATCGGTTTTGATGCCACAACAATAATAAGAACAGTATTTCCACAGACAATTTTTTCCTAGTTTCTTTGTAATATTACAATATGTTTTTTTTCCCTTTCCAGTATTTCCACTTGCCCAAATGAGAATCTAGTTTTGATCTTAGTTTCAGAATAGATTTGTACGTATCAATCCTCATAAATAGTCATTTAAACTTTTAACTCATTATTTAAAAATAAAAGGCACAAATTTGATCCCAAACTGTGGAGAACAAAGCTGCTATTTGAGTTTAGGGAAATGTGCAGTGGCTCCAGTTCTGCTCCAGTACAAATTCACCCCAGTGTAGAGAGGCTGAGTGAAAGTGGTCTGGACTCTGTGGAGGAGGCTCATGGTACTTTCAGAGACGCTGTAAAACGACAAAACCCCTGCACTGTGGTCCAGGTAAACCCCGATTCTGGACGAGACCGGACCTGAGACCTGGGACTGGACTGAGTTAAATCTAAATGAATAACTTGTTTTGTCACAGTATAAGGCCCAGGATTTATCATTGAATCCAAATGCAGATATAACACTGCCTTTTCTCTGAATATCCTTGTATGAAACTGCTATAAAGACCCAGTCCCCGCTCCACTGCACCTCCCAGTAACAGCGGCCCATCAGACCCTCTCTGCTCAGGACCTGACTATAGGTACTGAATCTGTCTGGATGATCAGGATATCTCTGGTTTTCACTCATAAGTGTTGCTCTTCTGTCTCCATCAGACAGAGACAGTTCGGTGTGAGCTGTGTTTGGGTCCAGAGTGATTTCTGTAGAGTATTGTAAGAAGTCCTCTCTGGAGCTGGGTTCAGCTGGTGACAGTAAAACGTCCACACGACTCAGAGCCTGTGAGACGTTGGTCAGACCCTCCTCCAGAGTGAGCTGCACTTTGTCCCTGAGCTCTGACACAGCTCTGTTCACGTCCTCAAAGTATCTCCGGGGCCCTGTGTCAATCCTGACTGGCTCTGTGCTCTGTGTGTCTGTGGACAGTGAAGTGTAGAGCTGTAGAAACTGGTTATGATCCTGGGTGAGGGCCAGTGTGTCCAGCTCCGAGAGGCTCCTCTTCAGCTCACTCACGTCCTGCTGCACTTGGTCCTGGAGCTCTTGGACTCGGCTCAGTTGGCTCTGCTCCTGGGAGCGGATCTGCTGCTCCACTTCAGAGCGTCTTTTCTCCAGGAGAAGGGCCATCTGTGTGAAGCTGTCCCCGCTGCGCTGCACTGCTGTCTGGGCAGAGCGGCTGACCTCCTGGGCCTCCTGTTGGAGCTTCTTCAGGTCTGTCTCTTTGTGCTGGAGGCTCTGGAGCAGCAGGGCCCTCCTGGCCGGCAGCTCTGCCTGTCTCTGAGCCCTCTCTGAGGCAGAGGTCACTGTGTCGTGGCCCTTGTGCTGGTCCACAGAGCAGAGGTAGCAGATGCTCTGCTGGTCACTGCGGCAGAACATCTTCTTCACTTCGTCGTGTTCAGAGCAGATGTTTTCCTGGAGTGTGTGTGAGGGCGCCACCAGCTGGTGTTTCTTTAATGCTGCAGAGTCATAATGATGCTGTAGGTGGCGCTCACAGTAAGAGGCCACACACTGCAGACAGGACTGGACAGCTTTCAGCTTCCTCCCAGTGCACACATCACAGGACACATCCTGAGGTCCGGCATAGCAGCGGTCAGCGGGGGGCGCTGTGAGCCCAGTCGTCCTCAGTTGTTCTACTACACCTGCTAACAGGACGTGTTTGACCAGGGCAGGTCTGGGGCTGAAGGTGAGGCGACATTCAGGACAGCTGTAGAGCTGCTTCTCGTCCTCTTGGTCCCAGTGTTTTTGGACACAGTTCCTGCAGTAGCTGTGTCCACAGGGAATAGTCACGGGATCCTTCAGTAGATCCAAACACACGGAGCAGGAAAAGGCTTCTGTGTCGACTGCTTTCTGCGCCATCTCTCCTGAATCAGAGCCACTTTCACTTTGACAGAAATGAAACGTAAGAGTGGAGTGAGAGCTGTGGGAGGAGCCAGACTGCACCACTGCTCTGTGTAGATGTGAGGAGGAAGCAGCGAGCAGCTCCACTTAAAGGCACACACAGGTTTGATTCTGGATTCAAATGAGACTCTGTCAACAGTTCAGTGTCACAGACACATGTTCACTGGGCACAAGGAAAACAAAACAAGAGAAGAGAAAAGAGGCACATCTAAAGGATCAGTGTAACTGGACAGTGCTTTGGTGTGAGGAGGCAGCTTTTCTAAACTCAGAACAAATCTCCTCTTCATCAGTGCTGCTTCTAGATGAGGAAATGCAGGTTTCATTTGGAAAATAATGACACTTTTCATGAAGTTTTGTTTTAGACCTCATTATTTCTTGTGTTAGTCCTGGTTTAGTCTCTTTGCACTTCACAGATTTGCTCTGTTCTCATATTTGATCTAATTTATCTATATCTAATTTTCTTGGTCAAATCCTGACTTTTCTTATAATATATTTACTGTTGTGTCCGTCTAGGTTCAAATGTTAAAGCTCCTGGACTTGTCTGAAATGGACACTTTAAAGGTGCACTGTGTAACTTTTGTTGGAGAGGGTACGCCACATTCAAGTCTCCATGGAGATGTACTCAACTGTTCAGCCTGGGAGGTTTCAGAGTAAAGCATTAAATGTGTCAGTCTCCATGGAGGCAAACAGGCCAAGGGACAGATCAGTTCTGTGGAGAGGCGCCCGTTCACACAAGAATGATGTTCTTACAGGTATTTCTGAACAATAAACTCACCTGTAATGAAACAAAGGCTGAATAGACTTTTAATGCCACACTGTGGAACATACCAATTAAAGCAATGTAACATCTCCCTCAAGAAAAACACCAGCAAAGTTACACAATGCATCTTTAAGTCTTCATTTTAAAATAGGTTCAAGACTTTCTGCAATTTCAGGTCCTAATTTTAGATTGAGGGACTTTAATTTGTTTTTGTCAGAAATATAATAAGTGAAATGACACAAACGTTGAAGTGTTTTAGTTTTGTCAGGTAACAGCAGCACAAACTCGTCATGTTCATCTTGTGGCTTTAAGTCCTTTAAACAGACGACAATGTCCCTGAGTGTTTCCTCGTCTCATCGGCTGTGTTCACGTTCTGTAATACGATGATGTTATAATGTCAGACGGAGGCAGGGGCCTTTTGAACTCTCTGGGATATTCAGTGTTTTTGAAAGAAGTAACAGCAGCACAAACACACACACAGACAAACACACACACACACACACACAGAAACACACACACACACAAACATACACACACACACACACACACACACACACACACACTAGCCTCACTACTCCAGAGCCAGATAGTTGAAGACATCCAGACAATAATCTCCAGGGTCCTAATCTGATTCTCACCTGTCCCCACACTCACCATCCAAACACAACAGTCTTCTCTCGTTTACTGATTCAGGAGAGCTTTGATTTTGAGTGAGTCCAAGTTTAGTCCTGATTTGATCCTGGACCTTTTTAACTTTAGATCTGGTTTAATACTGGGTTAGTCCTGGTTCAGATCTAGTTGGTACTAGTCTAGTCCTAATACTGGTTTAGTTTGGGATTGAAAAACAGAGTCCTGGTTTAGGGATTTAAAAACAGTGACGTACACACTCCCTCGCTCTGCGTCACACACTCTGGAGGGAAGTGGAAGCTGTTTGTCCTGTGGAAAAGTCGATGATGTTCCATCCAAACCCAAACCTGAGGGGACGTCGTGCAGCTGCAGGAGGCTGTGGGCCCTGCTGCTTCTGTGGGCCCTCCATTTTGGATAAACGTCCACAGTGTCTCCAAAGAGCCCCACAGCATCAGCTCCAGCTCCAGCGCTCAGGTGCAACAGAAAACAGTGCAGAATAATAGTGTGTAGTAGAGCAGGGGGGCCCAAACTTTTTTCATCTAGGGCCATATATTAAAACACAGAGCAGCGTGAGGGCCGATCGAGGGTCATAGACTGGAGGTCAAAACAGTGAGTAATTAAAATCTGTGCATTTCTAACAGGTTTGAATGATCCTCCAGACCTTTGTTCAGGCTTAGACCCTCAAAAGGACACACTACATTTGCTTGATCAAGGTAGATTTCAAAAACATGCAGTAAAAAGTACTACTTGTGGTAGTATGGGCCAATTCACCTGGAAGCCTGAGGGCCAAAAACAATTGGTCTGAGGGCCACATTTGGCCCCCGGGCCATAGTTTGGACATGCCTGTAGTAGAGGAAGTTCACCTGCTGAATCCAGACTGAACTGTTTTTCACAGATCCACGTGAGCCTGGTCCTCGCTCTCATTCTCCGTCACGCTCTCAGTTTGTTCTAATCCCCATATATCTGGGCCCGAGCGCCAGAGGCTGGTGAAGGGTCTATTAGTACGGCCCAGCGATGCTCACAGGGGGCGGGAACTAAAGTGACACGACTCGCCTGTAGTGACCAGGGACCCTCGCCATGACGTAGCTGCACCAGAGGTTTCCCAAAATGTAGAGTTTGTTGGCCAAAAAAAGCGGAACATTCTTCTTCTTCTTCTTCTTCTTCTTCTTCTTCTTCTTCTTTTTCTTTTTCTTTTTCTTCTTCTTCTTCTTCTTCTTTTTCTTCTTCTTCTTCTTCTTTTTCTTCTTCTTCTTCTTCTTTTTCTTCTTCTTCTTCTTTTTCTTCTTCTTCTTCTTCTTCTTCTTTTTCTTCTTTTTCTTTTTCTTCTTCTTTTTCTTCTTTTTCTTTTTCTTCTTCTTCTTTTTCTTCTTCTTCTTCTTTTTCTTCTTCTTCTTCTTCTTCTTTTTCTTCTTCTTCTTTTTCTTCTTCTTCTTCTTCTTCTTTTTCTTCTTCTTCTTCTTCTTTTTCTTCTTCTTCTTTTTCTTTTTCTTCTTTTTCTTCTTTTTCCTCTTTTTCCTCTTTTTCTTTTTTTTCTTCTTTTTCCTCTTCTTCTTTTTCTTCTTTTTCTTCTTTTTCTTCTTTTTCTTCTTCTTCTCCTTCTTCTTCTTCTCCGAACGCACTCACCCATTTTTCACCCAGTGAACAATGTCGAAAACTCACAAAATTTGGCCACGTGTTAAAAAGTCTGCCTTTGTAACTTTTGGCTATTTCCATTTTCCAAACATAAATAAAATGGCTCGTCAGCGCCCCCTAATGAGGCAAAAATGCATTAGGGAATATGAATGACACCCAAAAAAATGTCCATGTAGAATCATGAAATTTAACACAGAAGTCGATCATGAAAAGACAAGTAAAAAATATTATTATGGCCACGCCC
Source organism: Odontamblyopus lacepedii (assembly GCA_034769755.1). Taxonomy (NCBI): domain Eukaryota; kingdom Metazoa; phylum Chordata; class Actinopteri; order Gobiiformes; family Gobiidae; genus Odontamblyopus; species Odontamblyopus lacepedii. The sequence continues at coordinate 2,509,933 of CM068350.1, read as the reverse complement.
CCTGACACACCAGGGGGCGGCCATCTTGGATTAAAGTGTGTGAAGCTGAAACGCACTCCTCTGTGGGCGTCACCTGAACGGCCTCAGATTTGGTCACATTATCTCCAGGAGCGAAACTTCAAAAAATATCCACATCCCAAATCCGTCTGACGTCTCTGAGCAGTGAAGCAGCAAATAATGAACACAGTTATTGAAATTTACAAATTGCTCCTATTTGCTCAAACAAACTCTGATTTCAGTGAAGTTTGACACAGTTCTTAAACTCTCTGCCCTAAAGCTGCTGAATGTGAAAATTTTTTATTTTGTACATTATCGCCCCCTACAGATTGAAATAAAAGATGATCCCACAAACATGTTCAAAAACGAAACTTTGCGAAAAATTCAGAAATGATGAGACATTCGAGAAAATATATGTTTCATGCGCAAGGATCAAAAAATGGAGATAATACGGCATCCCGAATATTAGGCTCCGCCCACTCCTATAGGAGCCGTCCCAGCTCAACTTTGTCGTAGAGCCACGAAATTCGGTACACGCATTCGTCACATGAAGACAAACAAAAAATATTATTATGGCCACGCCCCCTGACAAAGCAGAAGGCGGCCATCTTGGATTGAAATCTTCAAAATGCAGAGTTCGCATTTTGGCTCTTGTTGTGTTTGAACGAACTCCTCTGAAGGCGCTTCACCCACAGGGCTGAAAATCACTGTACATCATCTAGAGAAGTGCTGAAAATCACCGTACATCATCTAGAGAAGTGCAGCTTCAAACTTTACCTCAATTTTTTTGAAAACTCTTACAGTTTACGTGCGGCGAAGCTCCAAATTTCATTTATTTATTCTGACTATTCAATGTCAAGATTTGCTCCAGTTGACACAGATTTAGTCCGATCGAGCTGAAATTTGAATCACTGATGCTGATCTCGGCCTGAATATAAAACACTATAAAGTATATGGAAAATTACACTATAGCGCCCCCTAGACAGGAAACATCATCATTATCAGATTTGTACCAAATTTGGGAATTAAATTCTATACATGACTACGAGCAAAAAAATACTTTATGGACATGGTGAATTTTTCACTGTTGGCCACCAGGGGCGCAAAGACTCCTCAAAAATCATTTAAAGGTGCACTATGTAATTTTTCTGATGGAGGATGTGTTGGCCTGGGAAATTTGAATCACTAATACGTGATCTTGGCTTGAACATAACACACTGTAAAGCAGATGAGAAGTGTGGCTGGGGTTTACGGTTATTAGGGTTAGTGTGGGGCATTGCATTTGCACGGCGCAGCGTTTGCAGGGTGCGATGTGCAGGGCACGCTGCTTGTGGGGCACGCCGTTTGTGGGGCACGCTGCTTGTGGGCACGTCGTTTGTGGGGCACGCCGCTTGTGGGGCACGTCGTTTGTGGGGCACGCTGCTTGTGGGGCACGCTGCTTGTGGGGCACGCTGCTTGTGGGGCACGGTGCTTGCAGGGTGCAGCATAGGCTCACACGAGGGCCGATCTTCGCCGCTTGCGGCTATATTTAGTGTTGTTCTTGACTGTGTGTTTTTGTGATCACATGAGCTGAAAATGTATGTAATGTATGGCTGCATCTGTGCAAAAAATAAATAAATGAAGTGCGCCCATGGGGAATGTGGTGATCACACTGTGTTTTAATGAGCTCGTTAAACTGTGTTTAGAGGAACCCTGCGAACACTTCCTGTCACACGTGATCAGGAAGATTTGTTCATGTCAGTGACACATGTGAAACGGAACAGCTCATTGGTCACCTGTCATTCATTCATTCATTTATTCATTTATTATTATGGGCCACACAACAAAGTTGGTGGAATTTGTTTCCGGTCCAGCACTTAAAGCTCACATCTCTTCTGTGTCAGTTTATTATCAGCAAACAGAAAACATCCAATACAACCAAGAGAAATGATCAACACAGTTTACATCAGGACAGTGATTTAGAGTCTGTGCGGCTCTTGGGAAAAAACAGTTTTCAAATGTGACTGACTTGGTGGTGAGAGACCTGTAGCGCCTCCCAGAGGGCAGAGTGTGAATGTGCTGTGCAGGGTGTGTGTGGTCTGAGGTGGTTTTTACTGCACTGTGTCATGTGTCTGTGATAGTGTCTGTGGACGGGAGTGTGACACCAGTGATTCTGACACATAAAATCATTTTCCTCTGCTCAGATGAACAGTGAACTTCACTCACTGATTCTGCACAAATCTGATGTTTTTCGACTCTGATTTTTTCCCTTTATTTTGGATTGCCGGTTCACAGCCTCCCAGGCCAACAAAAAATTGGATGATTTAAAAATTATAATACTATAAGACTATAAAACTAAGTACCTTATAAAAATAAAGTACTGCTCTTTGTACACACCTCTGCTAACTGCCACTGTGGGGTACAAGTACTGGCATTTCATTTCTTGAATTAGTTTGTTTGAATTTGAACCCTCAGATAAATGCACTTTACATGAGAGCAGCTGCTGTTCAACTGGAGTCAGCGTCAGTTAAAACCATCAGTGTATTTGAGGTGGGAGTGAAGAGTCCATCTGGGATGGGCACCAAGGCTTTGCCCTGGTTTGATGTCCTGCATAAGGCTCTAGGACAGAGGCCAGGGCCCCTCCACCTCTGGCCCCTCCACCTTAAGGAGGCGGAGGTGCTGTGATGGCTCTACAGGCCGGAACAGAGGAAGCTGAACCGTGTTATGGAGCAAAATGACACTGATCTCCTGAGAAGCTCAGGGTCACTGGGGTTCTCTTGTTTTGGGTCAGGAGCACAAAGTAGTTTCAGTTTAATCCTTTACTCGAGTGTTTCTCTGTACTGATACTGTGTGATTCTTCACACTGTGTTATTGTAGCAGGTTATTTCTATCAGCTGTACAACTCTTCACAGTGTGGGATGAATCTCTTGAGTTCACACTGCCCCAGCACATGAGCAAACACTCTCCCTTTGCTGGGTTTCAGATGACACATACAAACATAGGAACATTTTATAGAGTTGTTGTTTCTGATCAACACTAGAAAAGATCAGGTTCCATATTTGAGAATTGATCTTGAACTATGATCTTATGATCTAACAGAGTCACCACAGTGGACCTCCGCACATCAAAAGCCTGAGACACCACTGGATATGAGTCAGTATATGGAGCACCTCCACCTCAAGCCCCCAAACATGCCTCTTCTCCACCCTGAGCAGGAGCAGCAGTGTCCTGGACAGAGGACAGCTGCCCCGGAGATCTGACCTCTGTCCAGGAACTGAGGCAAAAGAGGAACTGCAAAGTTGGGGGCCTCACAGGTCCTGGAGTCATCCTGAGAAAACAGTGCCTGTATTACATATCAGCTTTTACAGTCACAGTGTGGTAGACTGTTAAATATATGAACATGTGTTTTGCCAGAATGCTCAGTCCAGATTAGGGATCTTATTTTAAGGGAATCACCGGCGTCAGTCCTGTTTAACAGCTGTGGGGGACAACAGTGTGACATGGAAGTCCATGGATTCATGACCTCTACTGACAAACAGCTACAATAAGAGAAGCTCCAGTTCTGCGCCCCCTGGTGGAGGAGCTGTTGTATGAGCAGTGACGCTGTTTTCAAGAGCAGATAATGAGGTGAGTGTGAAATGCAGGAGGTCCATACAGGTACATCATCAACATGGAGGAAACCAAAGCACTCATGCTCCTGTGTCTGACCCTCCCTGAACTTTCCCCTCCAGAGCAGAGCACAGATCTCTCATTTGTTTGAGCAGGGACTTAATACTGGAGCCTTCTTCATAAACAGAGTCAGGTGAAGCTCTCTGATCTGAATGGTGATTATCTAAACTCCAGCACCTGTCATTAATCCTGAGTCAGTGCTAGTGCAGCCTCTGCAGCTCAGGGAGGGAATCCTGGAGCACTGGACAGTCCTCTGTTCTCCACATTTACCTGAAATACACTGACCTTTGAGCAGCTGTGCTCTGAAGCGGCTCCTCATGAACCCAAAAGTGCGCTCACCAATGAACCGTGTGCGAGAATCATGAGCACTGACCCTCTGCCCATCGCGACACAGCGACCGGCTTTTATTGACTGTCAGGTGCATGACAGGTGCGTCACAGAGCTTTCTGATTGGCTGTCAGGTGCATGACAGGTGCGTCACAGAGCTTTCTGATTGGCTGTCAGGTGCATGACAGGTGCGTCACAGAGCTTTCTGATTGGCTGTCAGGTGCATGACAGGTGCGTCACAGAGCTTTCTGATTGGCCAGTGCGTCAGGAGCTTTAGACTACAGCTCTGTGTTAACGTCACAGTGGCAAGTCAAATGAGATGTGGTAAAACACATTTACTGTAGATCATTGTACACTTTAGGATGAAAAATAATAACACATGTAATAGATTATAAATAAATAAAACAATAAGGGGATAATCATACAACACAGAACAATTGACAGTGTTTTTAGAACAGGCCTTGCGAGTTGTTGCACTTCTATAATGAATATTGTGAAGAGTTGAGGAAAAACGCTGCTGGTCTCTCACACAACCAGCATGGAGTCAGTGACCCCTGCTGGACAACACGGGTGATGCACTTCCCACAGTAAACCAAAAACTGAAATGTTTGGAGGGAAAATGTAAGTTTGCCTCTTAAAAGGGTCATTTATTATTATGTATTATTTATTATTATTCCATGAGATGTTCTCCTCTCCTCCTTTACCTGTATTAAACACTTTCATCTGTGTAAACAAAGAGCTGGGTAAGACTGAGATTAGTCTGTGTCCCAGATACCAGGAAACATGTTCAAAGCTCCAATCAAATATAGCATCTACTGAGAACTACTGTAATGCTGATTTATTCTGAATCACAGAAACACTAAACATGATGGACCAGTTGATGTGTTATAATCCAGTGTATTGTCAGAAAGCAGAATGAGCCTCACATGAGTCTCTCATTTGGCTTTGGAAATCCTGTTGAGTTAAACCTAAAACCTCTCTCTGATCTGAATGGTCACTCCACACCCTGTGCTTGTAAACTACTACTGTAGCCACAGCTGCCCTGGGACAGACTGACAGAAGTGAGGCTCCGATCTGCACCATCTCACCACCACCACTCACACACACCCCACCTTCACACTGGGCCATGTGGGTGAAGTGCTTTGCCTAAAGCGCCTCATTTGTCTGTTATTAATGTCCATATCTTATTGTATATTCATGTACAAAGTAGTGAAATCAAAACCCCAGGATCATGTAGAGCTAATATGAACATTTTTGCACCACATGGCGACAGCTGTTGGCAACAGTGTCTGGAGAGAATTTTCCCATACTGCACCTGCCGGTGGGTTTTTTGCTCTGGCACCAAGGATCATGTGTTCATCGAGAGACTGAGGATGGGACAGTGTGTTTGCTGATGTCTGTGTCAGATGATGTTTCCATGTTTTTCACTGTGAAGCCCATTGGGGAAACTCTTGTTGTGATTCTGGGCTATAGAAATAAAATTGAATTGAATTTTAAGCACAGAATGAAAAGTTGAGTTGATGGAGCCGGGATCTCTCATGCTCACGTTCTATTTGGAATGTGGCGACTGGCGGGTTAATTATGTCCATTTATCTAAATATTACAGATGTGGACAAAATTGTTGGTACCCCTCTGGCAATGAAAGAAAAATCAACAATCATCGCTGAAATAACTTGAAACTGATAAAAGCAATAATAAATAAAAAATTACTGAAAATTGTCCATCAAAAATCACTACATTTCATGGATTCATTCTTTGTGTCTGTGAACATGAAGCTGCCTTGTCAGTGAGCTCAAGTTTTGTCTCATCTGTCCAAAGAACATTCTTCCACAAGGTTTGTCTTTTGTCCATCTGCATAATTCCAGTCTCACTTTTCTGATTTGCCTTCAGCAGTGGTGTCGCCCATGAAGTCCACTGAGGGGTGCGGCGTACGGGAGGAGATGAGGTGTGCGGCGTACGGGAGGAGATGACGTGTGCGGCGTACGGGAGGAGATGACGTGTGCGGCGTACGAGAGGAGATGACGTGTGCGGCGTACGAGAGGAGATGAGGTGTGCGGCGTACGGGAGGAGATGAGGTGTGCGGCGTACGAGAGGAGATGATGTGTGCGGCGTACGAGAGGAGATGAGGTGTGCGGCGTACGAGAGGAGATGAGGTGTGCGGCGTACGGGAGGAGATGAGGTGTGCGGCGTACGGGAGGAGATGAGGTGTGCGGCGTACGAGAGGAGATGATGTGTGCGGCGTACGGGAGGAGATGAGGTGTGCGGCGTACGGGAGGAGATGAGGTGTGCGGCATACGAGAGGAGATGGGGTGTGCGGCGTACGAGAGGAGATGAGGTGTGCGGCGTACGGGAGGAGATGAGGTGTGCGGCGTACGGGAGGAGATGAGGTGTGCGGCGTACGGGAGGAGATGAGGTGTGCGGCGTACGAGAGGAGATGTCGTGTGCGGCGTCCGGGAGGAGATGAGGTGTGCGGCGTACGGGAGGAGATGAGGTGTGCGGCGTACGGGAGGAGATGAGGTGTGCGGCGTACGGGAGGAGATGAGGTGTGCGGCGTACGAGAGGAGATGATGTGTGCGGCGTACGGGAGGAGATGATGTGTGCGGCGTACGAGAGGAGATGATGTGTGCGGCGTACGAGAGGAGATGGGGTGTGCGGCGTACGAGAGGAGATGGGGTGTGCGGTAGAGTTGGGCGGTATCCAAATTTTGATACCGTTAAACCGTCTCCACATTTTCCCGGGGTATACGGTATTACCGTTGCTAAGGCTAAAAAAAAAAAAACACTTCGTAGCACTAAGGTGGAGTCCGCTGGCCAAATGGCAGCTTGCACCTCGTATACCGTTTAGAAACAGAAAAGCATTACATAGGCCTAATGATACTGAAAACATAACAAAACATGTAAAAAAAATTAGTAACTTTTATTAACAAATGTTTAAAAAGTGCAAATACAGCAGTCAACCGACAGAACGAAATAACACATTGTCTATGGGCTAAAGCCCACTTCCAGTACAGTCATCTATAGGCTACATCAATTAAATTAAAACACAGCCCTATATAATCCAGCACTCACAGGCTTATCAAATAACAAAAATTAGATTAAATAACAAAGGCAGTAACAAACCAACAAGAATCAAATAAATAAAATACTTGATCTTATCAAATAAGAAAATCTGAACAATAAACAGGCTAACAAGACATAACCGAAAATGTGCATATGAGAACGCAGCGGAAATGCTCGTTTGTATATTTTTAAAATATATTAACATGAATCAAATAAATTAAAAGTACAACTATACAACATTTCGAACCGTTTTTGTACGTCAGAAAAAGCCACTCCTTATTGAAAATAAAATGATTAAGCTATTGAATGTTTTTCGCCAGAAAAACCAGCATGTTCACTTTTTCCGGCTTGAGTAGGGCACGTTGTGGGTTGACAACTTTGCCCCCGGTGCTGAAGACCCGTTCCGATGGAGAGCTTGTGGCACAAACGCACAGGTATTTTCGGGCAACCCGCGACATTAAAGGAAAGCGCCTGACTCCATTGGATTTCCACCAAAGAAGCGGGTCTTCATATCCCGGAATAACAGGCTCGCGACAATATGCAGTTGTCTCTGCTTCTGCTCCTCTACAGTGCCGACCGGATCTGCCTGGCTCTCCCTTGTCATTTGGCCGAAATCCGAAATGCTGCCAAATTGCAGACGTGTTTTTCTTTGGGACCAACTCAGCGCGGCCTGTCATGTTGTCTTGTCCTTCTCCTTCCGGAGCGGTAATGTCACGTGACTACGCAACATCCAGGAACTTAAGAGCAACATTACACTATAACATAGTAATATTCGTTTTAAACTGTAATAGTATTAAATTAACAAACACAACCACACATACATAAGTGTTGAAAAAACACTCTTTATTTAGGCATTAAATCAATTATAGTTAATATTATATTAGGGCAAGATTTTTTTTAATGACGGTAATGAATCTGATACCGTGGCTATTTTTAGATACCGCGGGATACCGTATTACCGTATTACCGCCCAACCCTAGTGTGCGGTGTACGAGAGGAGATGAGGTGTGCGGTGTACGAGAGGAGATGAGGTGTGCGGTGTACGGGAGGAGATGAGGTGTTCTATAAAGAAGGAGGAAAATAACATAAGGACGACGGGAAAAGACACCTGCACCACAGCGTTCAGTAGAAAAAGACGCTACAGCGGAGTCAGGAGGAAGAGGCTCAGTCAGAGGGACTGTGAAATACGTGTGAGTCACAATGTCCGACCTTGTTAAAATTATTATTTTACAGTATTATTTAAAAACTGTCCTAGTTATTTGTAAGAAAACATTTATATTTTTAAATGCCTGAAAAAAGGTTTTGATCTTTGGTTTCATTCTATAGTACAGTATTGTATTGTAGTAGTAGTATTGTATTGTATAATAATTGTAACTTCGCAGGTTCTTTTTGGAACATAACCCCCACGATAAACGAGGGTTCACTGAAAAAGAACGTGTCCAAACTTTTAACTGACTTATAATGTAAGTTAATGATTGTAGGTGATTGAGACATTGTGATTAAGGTTTAGTTTTGCATTCAGTTTTGCACAGACTGTTTCCAAAAAATCATTTGCATATTTCTTGTACTTTGAACTGATTTATAACTTTATTTAAAATGTTATCTGTGGTCAAACTGTCCAAGGTTTTTATCCAAGGTCACAAGTATCTATGATCAAATTGAATTGTGCAGATGTTTTTTGATCACCTCCTTTATTAATAATATAATGTCATTTTGATACACAAATAATAGGACTTTGCTTTCATCCCCATGAGATCTGATATTTCTGATAAAGCTCAAAATCAGTGATTCAAAAATAAAAGGGATTTAATGCTTCATTGATTGATTAATTAATTAATTAATCATTAATTCATCATTATATTTATATAGAGAATGCTCCCAGACTTTTACATGTGTAGTGTGAGGAAGTGAGGCCAGTGGGACCAGTACCACACCAGTATCTGTATCAGTATCAGTATCAGTATCAGTGTCAGTGTCAGTGTCAGTATCAGTGTCAGTATCTGTATCAGTGTCAGTGTCAGTGTCAGTGTCAGTGTCTGTATCAGTGTCAGTGTCAGTGTCAGTGTCAGTGTCAGTATCTGTATCTGTATCTGTATCAGTGTCAGTGTCAGTGTCAGTATCAGTATCAGTATCAGTATCAGTATCAGTACATATTCTGATGGTCTGAGAGTGAGGGAAATGCTGTAAATATGTTTAAAATATTACACAACCATTTAGGGAACAAAAAAACACCTGATTTACAAAACTACTTTTTTGCAGTTGGTGTCTGAACGGCATCTGATTTAGACCAAGACATGGTACAGTATATTTGTTGTCACGATTATCATGGTTAAAATAAATGCAATTTGCATTTATATCACATTTATATGCATCTATGGCCCCGTTTACATGTACACGGGTATTTTTAGAAACAAATATTTCCCTCGCTCTGTTTTCCGAAATAACATTGTGCACACAGCATCGTTTTCAGAAAAGTTTCAGTTTACATGAACCTGCATAAATACAGTTATATGTACATAGGACCTAAGCGGACGGTTATTGCCTTACACACTTCCCTTACTATTTTTGACACAGTCAATCGAGCAAGACCGAAAGCGTTGGTCTTACACAGTCAGTCTACCCTTGTCGGACAGGTAGGCAACTTTTTTTCATGACATTGACAGGAGACCACATGACGGTCGTCCCACCCTCAATGTAAGAACGCAGCAAGAGTAACAGCAGTGATGACCATGACGTCCTAAAATTTTCATGTCACTCCTCCGGGACGACCACTTCATTTTCAAAATGATCCCACCAGACAGCTGTCCGCGCAGGTCAGACCCAAAAACGGCAACGTTGGCGGTGGCGGTGACTGGGTCTGCGAGTCGTAGGGAGAAGAGGGAAAATTGCTGAGCTCCGAGTCCTCATTCGTCTCTTCATCGATATGATCCATCAAATCTGTGTGCAAATGCAAACACATGACAAGTGTTTGCAGCAGAAGTAATGCGACTGCTGCTCTAAACGCTTCTGATTATCACCAGAGAAAAACATGAACACTGGTCGCACACACTGAAACACCGTTTATGTCACTTAACACACAAATGCAAAACCGTAGTTTTCCAAAATCTCCACTTTTGCCGGAGTTTCTAAAAAGATTCGTTTTCAGAGGTGAATTCTCCGTTTGCGTGTAAAAGATGGGTACAAACAAAGAGAAATTTCTCAGTTTTTAAAAATATCCATGTACGTGTAAACGGGGCCTATATCTCCTCTAGAACAGTGATGTTTTGGGGCAACACGGACTTTCAACTCCCTCCAAAGATTTTCTATAGGGTTGAGAGCTGGAGACTGGGTAGGCCACTCCAGGACCTTGAAATGCTTCTTATGAAACCACTCCTTCATTGCCTGGGCGGTGTGTTTGAGATCACTGTCATGCTGAAAGACCCAGCCATGTTTCTTCTTCAATGCCCTCGCTGACGGAAGGAGGTTTTCACTCAAAATCTCACAAGACATTGCCCCATTCATTCTTTCCTTTATGGGGATCAGTCGTCCTGGTCCCTTTGCAGAAAAACAGCCCCAAAGCCTGATGTTTCCACCCCCATGCTTCACAGTAGTCTTGGTCTAGTCCTGGTTTAGTCTTGGTTTAGTCCTGATCTAGTCCTTCTCTAGTCCTTTGTTTAATCCTGCTTTAGTCCTGGTTTAGTCCTGGTTTAGTCCTGCTTTAACCCTTGTTGAGTCCTAGTCTAGTCCTGTTTTGTCTTGATTCAGTCCTGGTCTAGTACTTGTTTTAGTCTTGGTTTTGTCCTTTTGTAGTCCTGGTTAGTCCAGGTTTAGTCTTGGTCTAGTCCTGTTCTAGCCCTTGTTCAGTCCTGTTTTAGTCCTGGTTTAGTTTTGCTTTAGTCCTGGTTTTGTCCTGGTTTGTCCAGGTTTAGTCTTGGTGTAGTCCTGGTCTTGTCCTAGTCTAGTCCTTGTTTAGTCCTACTTTAGTCCTGCTTTAGCCCTTGTTTAGTCCTGCTCTAGTCCTGGTTTAGTACTGGTTCAGGTGTAGTCTAGTACTTGTTTTAGTCTTGGTTTAGTCCTGTTTTAGTCCTGGTTAGTCCAGGTTTAGTCTTGGTCTAGTACTGGTCTAGCGCTTGTTTAGTACTGTTTTAGTCCTGGTTTAGTTCTGCTTTAGTCCTGGTTTAGTCCTTGTTTAGTCCTGGTCTAGTCCTGGTTTAGTCCTTGCTTAGTCCAGGTCCAGTCTGGATTTAGTCCTGGTCTAGTCCTGGTCTAGTCTTGGTTTAGTCCTGCTTCAGTCGTTGTTTAGTCCTGGTTTAGTCCTGGTTTAGCCCTGGTTTAGTCCTGGTCTAGTCCTGTTTTAGTCCTGGTTTAGTTCTGGTTTAGTCCTTGTTTAGTCCTGGTATTGTCCTTCTCTAGTCCTGGTTTAGCCCTGGTTTAGTCCTGTTTTAGTCCTGGTCCAGTCCTGGTCTCGTCCTGGCCTAATCCTGGTCTAGTACTGGTTAAATCATGTTTTAGTCCTGCTTTTGTCCTGATATAGTCCTGGTTTAGTCCTGGTTTGTCCTGGTTTAGTACTGGATTAGTCTGGGTTTAGTCCTTCTTTAGTCCTGGTCCAGTCTTGGTTTAGTCCTAGTTTAGTCTTGGTTTAGCCCTGGTTTAGTGCTACTGGTTTAGTCCTCCTGTTTTAGTCCTGCTTTAGCCCTTGTTTAGTCCTGGTTTAGTCCTGCTTTAGTCCTGGTCTAGTACTTGTTTTAGTCTTGGTTCAGTTTTGGTTCAGTCCTTTTTTAGACCTCGTTAGTCCAGGTTTAGTCTTCATCTAGTCATGGTCTAATCCTGTTTCAGTTCTGCTTTAGCCCTGGTCTAGTCCCTGTTTAGTCCAGCTTCAGTCCTTGTTTAGGCCTTCTTTAGTCCTGGTTCAGCCCTGTTTTAGTCCTGGTCTAGTCCTGGTCTAGTCCTGATTTAGTCCTGGTTTAGTCCTGGTTTAGTCCTTGTTTAGTCCTGGTTTAGTCCTGTTTTAGTCCTTGTTATTCCTGGTTTAATCCTACTTTAGTCCTGGTTTAGTCCTTTTTTAGTCCTTGTTTAGTCCTGTGTTACCCCTGGTTTAGTCCTGCTTTAGTCCTTCTTCAGTCCTGGTTTAGCCCTGGTTTAGTCCTTGTTTAGTCCTGGTTATTCCTTGTTTAGTCCTGGTTTAGTCCTGGTCTAGTACTTGTTTTAGTCTTGTTTTAGTTTTGGTTTAGTCTTATTCTAGTCCTGATCTAGTCCTGGTTTAGTCCTGATCTAGTCCTGGTTTAGTCCTTGTTTAGACCTTGTTTAGTCCTGGTTTAGTCCAGGTTAGTCCTGGTTTAGTCCTTGTTTAGTCCTGGTTTAGTCCTTGTTTAGTCCTTGTTTAGTCCTGGTTTAGTCCAGGTTAGTCCTGGTTTAGTCCTTTTTTAGTCCTGGTTTAGTCCTTGTTTAGTCCTTGTTTAGTCCTTGTTTAGTCCTGGTTTAGTCCAGGTTAGTCCTGGTTTAGTCCTTGTTTAGTCCTGGTTTAGTCCTTGTTTAGTCCTGGTTTAGTCCTGTTTTAGTCCTGGTTAGTCCTGGTTTAGTCCTTGTTTAGTCCAGGTTTAGTCCAGGTTTAGTCCTGGTTTAGTTCTGGTTTAGTTCTTCTTTAGTACGGGTTTAGTCCTGCTTTAGTCCCGGTTTAGTCCTTGTCCAGTCCTGGTCCAGTCCTGGTCCAGTCCTGGTCCAGTCCTGGTTTAGTCCTGGTTTAGTCCTTGTTTAGTCCTGGACTAGTACTTGTTTTAGTCTTAGTTCAGTTTTGGTTTAGTCCTGTTTTAGTCCACGTTAGTCCAGGTTTAGTCTTGATCTAGTCCTGGTATAGTCCTTGTTCAGTCCTGTTGTAGTCCTGGTTTAGTTCTGCTTTAGTCCTGGTTTAGTCCTGGCGTTATCCTTCTCTAGTCCTGGTTTAGTCCTGGTTTAGTCCTAGTCTAGGCCTGGTCTAGTCCTGGTTTAGTCCTGGTTTCGTCCTGGTTTAGTCCTGGTCTAGTCCTGATTTAACCCTTGTTTAGTCCTTGTCTAGTCCTTATTTAGGCCTGGTCCAGTCCTGGTCCAGTCCTGATCCAGTCCTGGTTTAGTCCTGGTTTAGTCCTGGTTAGTCCTGGTTTAGTCCTTGTTTAGTCCTGGTTTAGTCCTGGTCTAGTCCTGATTTAGTCCTGGTTTAGTCCTGGTTAGTCCTGGTTAGTCCTGGTCTAGTCCTGATTTAGTCCTGGTTTAATCCTGGTTAGTCCTGGTTTAGTACTGGTCTAGTCCTGGTTTAGTCCTGGTTAGTCCTGGGCTAGTCCCAGTTTAGTCCCGGTTTAGTCCTGGTTTAGTTCTGGTTTAGTTCTTCTTCAGTACTGGTTTAGTCCTGGTTAGTCCTGGTCTAGTCCTGATTTAGTCCTGGTTTAGTCCTGGTTAGTCCTGGTTTAGTCCTGGTTAGTCCTGGTTTAGTACTGGTCTAGTCCTGGTTAGTCCTGCTTTAGTCCTGGTTTAGTCCTGGTCCAGTGCTGGTTTAGTCCTGCTTAGTCCCGGTTTAGTCCTGGTCCAGTCCTGGTCCAGTCCTGGTCCAGTCGTGGTCCAGTCCTGGTTTAGTCCTGATTTAGTCCTGGTCCAGTCCAGTCCTGATCCAGTCCTGGTTTAGTCCTGGTTTAGTCCTGGTTAGTCCTGGTTTAGTCCTTGTTTAGTCCTGGTTTAGTCCTGGTTAGTCCTGGTTTAGTCCTGGTTAGTCCTGGACTAGTCCTGGTTTAGTCCCAGTTTAGTCCTGGTTTAGTTCTGGTTTAGTTCTTCTTCAGTACTGCTTTAGTCCTGGTCTAGTCCTGGTTTAGTCTTGGTTTAGTCCTGGTTTAAACCTGGTTAGTCCTGGTTTAGTCCTTCTTTAGTCCCGGTTTAGTCCTTGTTTAGTCCTGGTTTAGTCCTAGTTAGTCCTGGTTTAGCCCTGGTTTAGTCCTGGTTTAGTTCTGGTTTAGTTCTTCTTTAGTACGGGTTTAGTCCTGCTTTAGTCCTGGTTTAGTCCTGGTTTAGTCCTGGTCCAGTGCTGGTTTAGTCCTGCTTAGTCCCGGTTTAGTCCTGGTCCAGTCCTGGTCCAGTCCTGGTCCAGTCCTGGTCCAGTCCTGGTCCAGTCCTGGTCCAGTCCTGGTCCAGTCCTGGTCCAGTCCTGGTCCAGTCCTGGTCCAGTCCTTCCTGTGTCCTTAGGGTCATAAATGTGGTGTGTGTGAGCGTTGGTGAAGGTCCGAGGGGCCGATGGCTCAGATTTGCACTTCCGTCAGTCGACCCCAGGGCAGCTGTGACCACAACAGTAACTTCCCCCACTGAGAACGGAGTGTGGAAAAGCCCCAAATGAGACCAGTGATTGTGACTCTTCTTGTGAACAGGTCGTCGAGTTGTAGTTGGAGGCTGGTGTGGCTCTTGGGAGGGAGTGTGTCTCTCTGTGTAGATCTGCTCTCCTCACACACTGCTGTCTCTCTGCCTGTTGCTCCGCCTCCTGGTCACATGGGCCCCTAAAACCAGGAAGTGGACGAGCTCTGTCCCACTGGGCCTGTGCGCTCTGGCCCTGCCTCTCTGCTGCTGGGCGTCTCCAAGCTCCTTTGGACTCTGCACGTTTGAGTTTGTCTTTGAGTTTGACGCACTCACGACACACACACAGCGCTGCACGACCTCTGACCTCCTTTTACCTAAAGATTCTTCTCGGCGAGTCTTCCTTTTGTAAATAAAGCCTTGTTTGGAGCAGAGCAGAACATTATAAATACTTAATACTTCAATATACTTCAAACAAGGTTATGATTGGTCTGAACAGCCTGATAATAAATTCAAAGACACTAAATTCTAGATAAAAGTCCTTGAAATCAGTCTCACGTGGGAGTTGTTAGTAGTGACTGAAAACAAGTCGCCTCATCGTAAAATAAATAGGCAGTGATCCAGGAAGAGAGGCCATGTGCCTGTGTGCCAGAAAACACACCCAAGAATTCATTTCCAAACACAAGTAACATCACAGGGGAAAACCAGTGTGTACTAAGTGTAACATGTAAACTTGGTCTAGTGCTTGTTTAGTACTGTTTTAATCCTGGTTTAGTCCTGGTTTAGTCCTTCTTTAGTCCTGGTCTAGTCCTGGTTTAGTCCTTGCTTAGTCCAGGTCCAGTCTGGATTTAGTCCTGGTCTAGTCCTGGTCTAGTCTTGGTTTAGTCCTGCTTCAGTCGTTGTTTAGTCCTGGTTTAGCCCTGGTTTAGTCCTGGTCTAGTCCTGTTTTAGTCCTGGTTTAGTTCCGGTTTAGTCCTTGTATTCTCCTTCTCTAGTCCTGGTTTAGCCCTGGTTTAGTCCTGTTTTAGTCCTGGTCCAGTCCTGGTCTCGTCCTGGCCTAATCCTGGTCTAGTACTGGTTAAATCATGTTTTAGTCCTGCTTTTGTCCTGATATAGTCCTGGTTTAGTCCTGGTTTGTCCTGGTTTAGTACTGGATTAGTCTGGGTTTAGTCCTTCTTTAGTCCTGGTCCAGTCTTGGTTTAGTCCTAGTTTAGTCTTGGTTTAGTCCTGGTTTAGTCCTACTCGTTTAGTCCTAGTTTAGTCCTCCTGTTTTAGTCCTGCTTTAGCCCTTGTTTAGTCCTGGTTTAGTCCTGCTTTAGTCCTGGTCTAGTACTTGTTTTAGTCTTGGTTCAGTTTTGGTTCAGTCCTTTTTTAGACCTCGTTAGTCCAGGTTTAGTCTTGATCTAGTCATGGTCTAGTCCTGTTTCAGTTCTGCTTTAGCCCTGGTCTAGTCCCTGTTTAGTCCAGCTTCAGTCCTTGTTTAGGCCTTCTTTAGTCCTGGTTCAGCCCTGTTTTAGTCCTGGTCTAGTCCTGGTCTAGTCCTGATTTAGTCCTGGTTTAGTCCTGGTTTAGTCCTTGTTTAGTCCTGGTTTAGTCCTGTTTTAGTCCTTGTTATTCCTGGTTTAATCCTACTTTAGTCCTGGTTTAGTCCTTTTTTAGTCCTTGTTTCGTCCTGTGTTACCCCTGGTTTAGTCCTGCTTTAGTCCTTCTTCAGTCCTGGTTTAGCCCTGGTTTAGTCCTTGTTTAGTCCTGGTTATTCCTTGTTTAGTCCTGGTTTAGTCCTGGTCTAGTACTTGTTTTGGTCTTGTTTTAGTTTTGGTTTAGTCTTATTCTAGTCCTGATCTAGTCCTGGTTTAGTCCTGATCTAGTCCTGGTTTAGTCCTTGTTTAGACCTTGTTTAGTCCTGGTTTAGTCCAGGTTAGTCCTGGTTTAGTCCTTGTTTAGTCCTGGTTTAGTCCTTGTTTAGTCCTTGTTTAGTCCTGGTTTAGTCCAGGTTAGTCCTGGTTTAGTCCTTTTTTAGTCCTGGTTTAGTCCTTGTTTAGTCCTTGTTTAGTCCTTGTTTAGTCCTGGTTTAGTCCAGGTTAGTCCTGGTTTAGTCCTGGTTTAGTCCTTGTTTTAGTCTTGGTTTAGTCCTGTTTTAGTCCTGGTTAGTCCTGGTTTAGTCCTTGTTTAGTCCAGGTTTAGTCCAGGTTTAGTCCTGGTTTAGTTCTGGTTTAGTTCTTCTTTAGTACGGGTTTAGTCCTGCTTTAGTCCCGGTTTAGTCCTTGTCCAGTCCTGGTCCAGTCCTGGTCCAGTCCTGGTCCAGTCCTGGTTTAGTCCTGGTTTAGTCCTTGTTTAGTCCTGGACTAGTACTTGTTTTAGTCTTAGTTCAGTTTTGGTTTAGTCCTGTTTTAGTCCACGTTAGTCCAGGTTTAGTCTTGATCTAGTCCTGGTATAGTCCTTGTTCAGTCCTGTTGTAGTCCTGGTTTAGTTCTGCTTTAGTCCTGGTTTAGTCCTGGCGTTATCCTTCTCTAGTCCTGGTTTAGTCCTGGTTTAGTCCTAGTCTAGGCCTGGTCTAGTCCTGGTTTAGTCCTGGTTTCGTCCTGGTTTAGTCCTGGTCTAGTCCTGATTTAACCCTTGTTTAGTCCTTGTCTAGTCCTTATTTAGGCCTGGTCCAGTCCTGGTCCAGTCCTGATCCAGTCCTGGTTTAGTCCTGGTTTAGTCCTGGTTAGTCCTGGTTTAGTCCTTGTTTAGTCCTGGTTTAGTCCTGGTCTAGTCCTGATTTAGTCCTGGTTTAGTCCTGGTTAGTCCTGGTTAGTCCTGGTCTAGTCCTGATTTAGTCCTGGTTTAATCCTGGTTAGTCCTGGTTTAGTACTGGTCTAGTCCTGGTTTAGTCCTGGTTAGTCCTGGGCTAGTCCCAGTTTAGTCCCGGTTTAGTCCTGGTTTAGTTCTGGTTTAGTTCTTGTTCAGTACTGGTTTAGTCCTGGTTAGTCCTGGTCTAGTCCTGATTTAGTCCTGGTTTAGTCCTGGTTAGTCCTGGTTTAGTCCTGGTTAGTCCTGGTTTAGTACTGGTCTAGTCCTGGTTAGTCCTGCTTTAGTCCTGGTTTAGTCCTGGTCCAGTGCTGGTTTAGTCCTGCTTAGTCCCGGTTTAGTCCTGGTCCAGTCCTGGTCCAGTCCTGGTCCAGTCGTGGTCCAGTCCTGGTTTAGTCCTGATTTAGTCCTGGTCCAGTCCAGTCCTGATCCAGTCCTGGTTTAGTCCTGGTTTAGTCCTGGTTAGTCCTGGTTTAGTCCTTGTTTAGTCCTGGTTTAGTCCTGGTTAGTCCTGGTTTAGTCCTGGTTAGTCCTGGACTAGTCCTGGTTTAGTCCCAGTTTAGTCCTGGTTTAGTTCTGGTTTAGTTCTTCTTCAGTACTGGTTTAGTCCTGCTTTAGTCCTGGTCTAGTCCTGGTTTAGTCTTGGTTTAGTCCTGGTTTAAACCTGGTTAGTCCTGGTTTAGTCCTTCTTTAGTCCCGGTTTAGTCCTTGTTTAGTCCTGGTTTAGTCCTAGTTAGTCCTGGTTTAGCCCTGGTTTAGTCCTGGTTTAGTTCTGGTTTAGTTCTTCTTTAGTACGGGTTTAGTCCTGCTTTAGTCCTGGTTTAGTCCTGGTTTAGTCCTGGTCCAGTGCTGGTTTAGTCCTGCTTAGTCCCGGTTTAGTCCTGGTCCAGTCCTGGTCCAGTCCTGGTCCAGTCCTGGTCCAGTCCTGGTCCAGTCCTGGTCCAGTCCTTCCTGTGTCCTTAGGGTCATAAATGTGGTGTGTGTGAGCGTTGGTGAAGGTCCGAGGGGCCGATGGCTCAGATTTGCACTTCCGTCAGTCGACCCCAGGGCAGCTGTGACCACAACAGTAACTTCCCCCACTGAGAACGGAGTGTGGAAAAGCCCCAAATGAGACCAGTGATTGTGACTCTTCTTGTGAACAGGTCGTCGAGTTGTAGTTGGAGGCTGGTGTGGCTCTTGGGAGGGAGTGTGTCTCTCTGTGTAGATCTGCTCTCCTCACACACTGCTGTCTCTCTGCCTGTTGCTCCGCCTCCTGGTCACATGGGCCCCTAAAACCAGGAAGTGGACGAGCTCTGTCCCACTGGGCCTGTGCGCTCTGGCCCTGCCTCTCTGCTGCTGGGCGTCTCCAAGCTCCTTTGGACTCTGCACGTTTGAGTTTGTCTTTGAGTTTGACGCACTCACGACACACACACAGCGCTGCACGACCTCTGACCTCCTTTTACCTAAAGATTCTTCTCGGCGAGTCTTCCTTTTGTAAATAAAGCCTTGTTTGGAGCAGAGCAGAACATTATAAATACTTAATACTTCAATATACTTCAAACAAGGTTATGATTGGTCTGAACAGCCTGATAATAAATTCAAAGACACTAAATTCTAGATAAAAGTCCTTGAAATCAGTCTCACGTGGGAGTTGTTAGTAGTGACTGAAAACAAGTCGCCTCATCGTAAAATAAATAGGCAGTGATCCAGGAAGAGAGGCCATGTGCCTGTGTGCCAGAAAACACACCCAAGAATTCATTTCCAAACACAAGTAACATCACAGGGGAAAACCAGTGTGTACTAAGTGTAACATGTAAACTTGGTCTAGCGCTTGTTTAGTACTGTTTTAATCCTGGTTTAGTTCTGCTTTAGTCCTGGTCTAGTCCTGGTTTACTCCTTGCTTAGTCCAGGTCCAGTCTGGATTTAGTCCTGGTCTAGTCCTGGTCTAGTCTTGGTTTAGTCCTGCTTCAGTCGTTGTTTAGTCCTGGTTTAGCCCTGGTTTAGTCCTGGTCTAGTCCTGTTTTAGTCCTGGTTTAGTTCCGGTTTAGTCCTTGTATTCTCCTTCTCTAGTCCTGGTTTAGCCCTGGTTTAGTCCTGTTTTAGTCCTGGTCCAGTCCTGGTCTCGTCCTGGCCTAATCCTGGTCTAGTACTGGTTAAATCATGTTTTAGTCCTGCTTTTGTCCTGATATAGTCCTGGTTTAGTCCTGGTTTGTCCTGGTTTAGTACTGGATTAGTCTGGGTTTAGTCCTTCTTTAGTCCTGGTCCAGTCTTGGTTTAGTCCTAGTTTAGTCTTGGTTTAGTCCTGGTTTAGTCCTACTCGTTTAGTCCTAGTTTAGTCCTCCTGTTTTAGTCCTGCTTTAGCCCTTGTTTAGTCCTGGTTTAGTCCTGCTTTAGTCCTGGTCTAGTACTTGTTTTAGTCTTGGTTCAGTCCTTTTTTAGACCACGTTAGTCCAGGTTTAGTCTTGATCTAGTCATGGTCTAGTCCTGTTTCAGTTCTGCTTTAGCCCTGGTCTAGTCCCTGTTTAGTCCAGCTTCAGTCTTTGTTTAGGCCTTCTTTAGTCCTGGTTCAGCCCTGTTTTAGTCCTGGTCTAGTCCTGGTCTAGTCCTGATTTAGTCCTGGTTTAGCCCTGGTTTAGTCCTTGTTTAGTCCTGGTTATTCCTTGTTTAGTCCTGGTTTAGTCCTGGTCTAGTACTTGTTTTAGTCTTGTTTTAGTTTTGGTTTAGTCTTATTCTAGTCCTGATCTAGTCCTGGTTTAGTCCTGGTCTAGTCTTGGTTTAGTCCTTGTTTAGTCTTGGTTTAATCCTGATTTAGTCCTGGTTTAGTCCTTGTTTAGTCCTGGTTTAGTCCTGGTTTAGTCCAGGTTAGTCCTTGTTTAGTCCTGGTTTAGTCCTGGTCTAGTACTTGTTTTAGTCTTGTTTTAGTTTTGCTTTAGTCTTATTCTAGTCCTGATCTAGTCCTGGTTTAGTCCTTGTTTAGTCCTGGTTTAGTCCAGGTTAGTCCTGGTTTAGTCCAGGTTAGTCCTGGTTTAGTCCTTGTTTAGTCCTGGTTTAGTCCTTGTTTATTCCTTGTTTAGTCCTGGTCTAATACTTGTTTTAGTCTTGTTTTAGTTTTGGTTTACTCTTATTCTACTCCTGATCAAGTCCTGGTTTAGTCCTGATCTAGTCCTGGTTTAGTCCTTGTTTAGACCTTGTTTAGTCCTGGTTTAGTCCAGGTTAGTCCTGGTTTAGTCCTTGTTTAGTCCTGGTTTAGTCCTTGTTTAGTCCTGGTTTAGTCCTTGTTTAGTCCTGGTTTAGTCCAGGTTAGTCCTGGTTTAGTCCTTTTTTAGTCCTGGTTTAGTCCTTGTTTAGTCCTTGTTTAGTCCTGGTTTAGTCCTGGTTCAGACTGTCTCTTGTCCTGGTTTAGTCCTGGTTGAACCTTTGTTTAGTCCTGGACTAGTACTTGTTTTAGTATTGATTTAGTCCTGTTTTAGTCCTGGTTTAGTCCTTGTTTAGTCCAGGTTAGTCCTGGTTTAGTCCTTGTTTAGTCCTTGTTTAGTTCTCGTTTAGTCCTGGTCTAGTACTTGTTTTAGTCTTGGTTCATGTTACGACCCAGCTCTGCTCGGGACCGCGGAAGTAACAAAATAACCAAGATGTAAAATGGAATAAATAAAGTAATTTAATTAAAAGGAATGTACAAGGTAAATTAAACAAAACAGGCTAAAATATGTACATAAAAGAACCTAAACTAAGAAAAAGGACAGGATAACAAGTTGTGCCAAAAACGAGTCACGTGGGCTTACACAAAAAACAACAACAAGTGACTAAACTAAGGGACGCAAACAAAACTAAATCACAAGTGTCCCAAAGCAAAATCACATAAACCCACAAACAGAATCAAGTGACAAAACAAAAAGGCACAAAACCGAACTAAACTGACCAAGTGTCTCAACACACACAAAGTCACGTACCAGTACAAACAAAGTGACTGACGGAAAGAGACACAAACACAAAATGGCAAACTGGCCACAAAGGCCAGCAGCCCCGAACAGGTGAGAGGAATCTTCTTAAATAGGGGGAGGAGGCTGGAGGTGAGGTGGGAGTGGCCGAGAGTTGAAGTTCCCACCAATCAGGGACCAGGGCTCAACCAGCAGGAATCCAAATGACAAAACAATTAAAGCACACAACACAAATGAAAAGAACTGGAGGCCTGGGGCCGTAACACCTGGTTTAGTCCTTGTTTAGTCCTTGTTTAGTCCTGGTTAGTCCTGGTTTAGTCCTTGTTTAGTCCTGGTTTAGTCCAGGTTAGTCCTGGTTTAGTCCTTGTTTAGTCCTGGTTTAGTCCAGGTTAGTCCTGGTTTAGTCCTTGTTTAGTCCTGGTTTAGTCCAGGTTAGTCCTGGTTTAGTCCTGGTTTAGTCCTTGTTTAGTCCTTGTTTAGTCCAGGTTAGTCCTGGTTTAGTCCTTGTTTAGTCCTTGTTTAGTCCTTGTTTAGTCCTGGTTTAGTCCTGGTTCATTCCTGGTTCAGACCGTCTCTTGTCCTGGTTTAGTCCTGGTTTAGTCCTGGTTTAACCCTTGTTTAGTCCTGGACTAGTACTTGTTTTAGTCTTAGTTCAGTTTTGGTTTAGTCCTGTTTTAGTCCACGTTAGTCCAGGTTTAGTCTTGATCTAGTCCTGGTATAGTCCTTGTTCAGTCCTGTTGTAGTCCTGGTTTAGTTCTGCTTTAGTCCTGGTCTAGTCCTGGTTTTGTCTTGGTTTAGTCCTGCTTTAGTCCTGCTTTAGTCCTGGATTAGTCCTGCTTCAGTCCCGGTTTAGTCCTGGTTTAGTCCTGATCTAGTCCTTCTCTAGTCCTTTGTTTAATCCTGCTTCAGTCCCGGTTTAGTCCTGGTTTAGTCCTGATCTAGTCCTTCTCTAGTCCTTTGTTTAATCCTGCTTTAGTCCCGGTTTAGTCCTGGTTTAGTCCTGATCTAGTCCTTCTCTAGTCCTTTGTTTAATCCTGCTTTAGTCCTGGTTTAGTCTTGGTCTAGTCCTGGTCTTGTCCTAGTCTAGTTCTTGTTTAGTCCTACTTTAGTCCTGCTCTAGCCCTTGTTTAGTCCTGGTCTAGTCCTGGTTTAGTCCTTGTTTAGTCCTGTTTTAGTGCTGGTTTAGTTCTGCTTTAGTCCTTGTTTAGTCCTGGTTTTGTCCTGCTTTAGTCCTGGTTTAGTCCTGGTTAGTCCTGGTTTAGTCCTAGTTAGTCCCGGTCTAGTCCTGGTTTAGTCCTGGTTTAGTCCTATTCTAGGCCTGGTCTAGTCCTGGTTAGTCCTGGTTTAGTCCTATTCTAGGCTTGGTCTAGTCCTGGTTAGTCCTGGTTTAGTCCTGCTTTAGCCCTTTATTAGTCCCAGTTTAGTCCTTGTTTAGTCCTGGTCTAGTCCTGGCCTAGTCCTGATTTAGTCTTGGTTTAGTCCTGGTCTAGTCTTTGTCTAGTCCTGATTTAGTCCTGGTTTAGTCCTGGTCCAGTTTTGGTCCAGTCCTGGTTTCGTCCTGGTTTAGTCCTGGTCTAGTCCTGATTTAATCCTTGTTTAGTCCTTGTCTAGTCCTGATTTAGTCCTGGTCCAGTCCTGGTCCAGTCCTGATCCAGTCCTGGTCCAGTCCTGGTTTAGTCCTGGTTTAGTCCTGGTTAGTCCTGGTTTAGTCCTTGTTTAGTCCTGGTTTAGTCCTGGTGTAGTCCTGATTTAGTCCTGGTTAGTCCTGGTTTAGTCCTGGTTAGTCCTGGACTAGTCCTGGTTTAGTCCCGGTTTAGTCCTGGTCTATTCCTGGTGTAGTCCTGGTTTAGTCCTGGTTAGTCCTGGTTTAGTCCCGGTTTAGTCCCGGTTTAGTCCTGGTTTAGTTCTGGTTTAGTTCTGTGTTAGAATAAAATGCTTATAATGATGAGGTTATTAAAAAATGTACATCAAACAATCTCATGGTACAAGGCAGGCTCAGAGGATGAAAGAGCCTTTGTTAACCTATCTCTGCTAAAACCAGATGTGTGACCTCTTGTGACCTCTTGCTTCGC
The DNA here is from genome assembly GCA_034769755.1 of Odontamblyopus lacepedii. NCBI lineage: Eukaryota > Metazoa > Chordata > Actinopteri > Gobiiformes > Gobiidae > Odontamblyopus > Odontamblyopus lacepedii. The sequence continues at coordinate 2,486,842 of CM068350.1, read as the reverse complement.
ACTGAGCTAGGTTCCCATCGTAAATCTGATCCAATGTAAAACAAAGTCATGATATACTTCACTATGTTATCTGTGGTAAACTTAACGAGATTATGTATACGTTGTCTTTGTACTGACATGATAAATTGTTTGAACCAAATAAAGGTGTGCTGGAATCGGAGGAGCTTTGGAAGAGCAGCGTGAACGGGCCTAGAGAGCCGGACGCAGTGGCCATGCTCTTCTCCGTGCAAAAGGCACGTAAAAGAGATCGGACTCAGCGGTTTAATCCCAATTGGCAGGAGACTGGAGTTTAAATGTCAGAAATACTGTCACTGGTTTGTGATTGTATAAAAATTCATGACATTCTGCTATAGTCCTGGTTTAGTCCTGGTCCAGGTCTGGTTTAGTCCTGCTTAGTCCTGGTTTAGTCCTGGTCCAGTCCTGATCCAGTCCTGATCCAGTCCTGATCCAGTCCTGGTTTAGTCCTGGTTTAGTCCTGATCTAGTCCTGGTTTAGTCCTTGTTTAGACCTTGTTTAGTCCTGGTTTAGTCCAGGTTAGTCCTGGTTTAGTCCTTGTTTAGTCCTGGTTTAGTTCTGATCTAGTCCTTCTCTAGTCCTTGTTTAATCCTGCTTTAGTCCTGGTTTAGTCCTGGTTTAGTCCTGGTTTGGTACTGCTTTAACCCTTGTTGAGTCCTAGTCTAGTCCTGTTTTGTCTTGATTCAGTCCTGGTCTAGTACTTGTTTTAGTCTTGGTTTTGTCCTTTTGTAGTCCTGGTTAGTCCAGGTTTAGTCTTGGTCTAGTCCTGTTCTAGCCCTTGTTCAGTCCTGTTTTAGTCCTGGTTTAGTTTTGCTTTAGTCCTGGTTTAGTCCTGGTTTAGTCCTGGTTTGTCCAGGTTTAGTCTTGGTCTAGTCCTGGTCTTGTCCTAGTCTAGTCCTTGTTTAGTCCTACTTTAGTCCTGCTCTAGCCCTTGTTTAGTCCTGCTCTACTCCTGGTTTACAGTGATGGCCGAAAGTATTGGCACCCCTGCAATCCTGTCCTATAATACTCAATTTCTTCCAGAAAATGATTGCAATCACAAATGCTTTGGCATTAATATCTTCATTTATTTTTCTTGCAATGAAAAAACACAAAAGAGAATGAAAAAAAGTCAAATCAAATATTATTTTACACAAAATTCAACAAATGGGCTGGACAAAAGTATTGGCACCCTCAGCCTAATATTTGGTAGCACAACCTTTAGACAAAATAACTGCGAACAACCGCTTCCGGTAACCATCAGTGAGTTTATTACAACGCTCTGCTGGAATTTTAGACCATTCTTCTTTGGCAAACTGCTCCAGGTCCCTGAGATTTGAAGGGTGCCTTCTCCAAATTGCCATTTTGAGCTCTCTCCACAGGTTTTCTATGGGATTCAGGTCTGGACTCATTGCTGGCCACTTTAGAAGTCTCCAGTGCTTTCTCTCAAGCCATTTTCTAGTGCTGTTTGAAGTGTGCTTAGGGTCATTATCCTGCTGGAAGACCCATGACCTCTGAGGGAGACCCAGCTTTCTCACACTGGGCCCTACATTATGCTGCAAAATCTGTTGATAGTCTTCTGACTTCATAATTCCATGCACACGGTCAAGCAGTCCAGTGCCAGAGGCAGCAAAGCAACCCCAAAACATCAGGAACCTCCACCATGTTTGACTGTAGGGACCGTGTTCTTCTCTTTGAAGGCCTCATTTCTTTCCTGAAAACTCTGTGTTGATGCCCGTTCCCAAAAAGCTCTACCTTTGTCTCATCTGACCAGAGAACATTCTTCCAAAATGTTTGTGGCTTTCTCAGGTAGGTTTTGGCAAACTCCAGCCTGGCTTTTTGTGTCTCTGGGTCAGAAATGGGGTTTTCCTGGGTCTTCTACCATAGAGTCCTTTTCATTCAGATGTCGGGCGGATAGTAATGCGGGTTGATACTGTTGTACCCTCGGACTGCAGGGCAGCCTGAACTTGTTTGGATGTTAGTCTAGGATTTTTCCCACCATCTGCACAATCTTACGCTGAAATCTGTCATCGATTTTCCTTTTCCGTCCAGATCTGGGGAGGATAGCCACAGTGCCATGCTCTTTAAACTTCTTGATGACACTGCGCACAGTAGACACAGGAACTTCAAGATCTTTGGAGATGGACTTGTAGCCTTGACATTGCTCATGCTTCTTCACAATTTTGTTTTTCAAGTCCTCAGAGAGTTCTTTGGTCTTCTTTCTTTTCTCCATGCTCAGTGTGGTGTGTGTGTGGCACAGGACAGAGGTTGAGTCAACTTCAATCCATTTTAACTGGCTGTTGGTGTGATTTAGTTATTGCCACCACCTGTTGTGTGCCACAGGTGAGTACCAGGTTTTATTAATTATTCAAATTAGAGAAGCAGCACATGATCTTTCAAAGGGTGCCAATACTTTTGTCCACCCCCTTTTTATGTTTTAGTGCAGAATTATATTCAATTTGGCTTTTTGACAATTCCTTTTTGTGATTTGTCATTGAAGATAAATTAAATGAACATTTTAATGTCAAAGCAGTTGTGATTGCATTCATTTTTTGGGAGAAATTGGGCCTTTTCTGACGGAACTTCTGGGGTGCCAATACTTTCGGCCATCACTGTAGTACTGGTTCAGGCGTAGTCTAGTACTTGTTTTAGTCTTGGTTTAGTCCTGTTTTAGTCCTGGTTAGTCCAGGTTTAGTCTTGGTCTAGTACTGGTCTAGCGCTTGTTTAGTACTGTTTTAGTCCTGCTTTAGTTCTGCTTTAGTCCTGGTTTAGTCCTTGTTTAGTCCTGGTCTAGTCCTGGTTTAGTCCTTGCTTAGTCCAGGTCCAGTCTGGATTTAGTCCTGGTCTAGTCCTGGTCTAGTCTTGGTTTAGTCCTGCTTCAGTCATTGTTTAGTCCTGGTTTAGCCCTGGTTTAGTCCTGGTCTAGTCCTGTTTTAGTCCTGGTTTAGTTTTGGTCTAGTCCTTGTTTAGTCCTGGTATTGTCCTTCTCTAGTCCTGGTTTAGCCCTGGTTTAGTCCTGTTTTAGTCCTGGTCCAGTCCTGGTCTCGTCCTGGCCTAATCCTGGTCTAGTACTGGTTAAATCATGTTTTAGTCCTGCTTTTGTCCTGATATAGTCCTGGTTTAGTCCTGGTTTGTCCTGGTTTAGTACTGGATTAGTCTGGGTTTAGTCCTTCTTTAGTTCTGGTCCAGTCTTGGTTTAGTCCTAGTTTAGTCTTGGTTTAGTCCTGGTTTACTCCTACTGGTTTAGTCCTAGTTTAGTCCTCCTGTTTTAGTCCTGCTTTAGCCCTTGTTTAGTCCTGGTTTAGTCCTGGTTTAGTCCTGCTTTAGTCCTGGTCTAGTACTTGTTTTAGTCTTGGTTCAGTTTTGGTTCAGTGCTTTTTTAGACCTCGTTAGTCCAGGTTTAGTCTTGATCTAGTCATGGTCTAGTCCTGGTTCAGCCCTGTTTTAGTCCTGGTCTAGTCCTGATTTAGTCCTGGTTTAGTCCTTGTTTAGTCCTGGTTTAGTCCTGGTTTAGTCCTTGTTATTCCTGGCTTAATCCTACTTTGGTCCTGGTTTAGTCCTTTTGTAGTCCTTGTTTCGTCCTGTGTTAGCCCTGGTTTAGTCCTGCTTTAGTCCTTCTTCAGTCCTGGTTTAGCCCTGGTTTAGTCCTTGTTTAGTCCTGGTTATTCCTGGTTTAGTCCTGGTTTAGTCCTGGTCTAGTACTTGTTTTAGTCTTGTTTTAGTTTTGGTTTAGTCTTATTCTAGTCCTGATCTAGTCCTGGTTTAGTCCTTGTTTAGTCCTGGTTTAGTCCAGGTTAGTCCTGGTTTAGTCCTTTTTTAGTCCTGGTTTAGTCCTTGTTTAGTCCTGGTTTAGTCCTGGTCTAGTACTTGTTTTAGTCTTGTTTTAGTTTTGGTTTACTCTTATTCTAGTCCTGATCTAGTCCTGGTTTAGTCCTGATCTAGTCCTGGTTTAGGCCTTGTTTAGACCTTGTTTAGTCCTGGTTTAGTCCAGGTTAGTCCTGGTTTAGTCCTTGTTTAGTCCTGGTTTAGTCCAGGTTAGTCCAGGTTAGTCCTGGTTTAGTCCTTGTTTAGTCCTTGTTTTGTCCTGGTTTAGTCCAGGTTAGTCCTGGTTTAGTCCTTGTTTAGTCCTGGTTTAGTCCAGGTTAGTCCTGGTTTAGTCCTGGTTTAGTCCTTGTTTAGTCCTTGTTTAGTCCTGGTTTAGTCCTGGTTCATTCCTGGTTCAGACCGTCTCTTGTCCTGGTTTAGTCCTGGTTTAACCCTTGTTTATTCCTGGACTAGTACTTGTTGTAGTCTTAGTTCAGATTTGGTTTAGTCCTGTTTTAGTCCACGTTAGTCCAGGTTTAGTCTTGATCTAGTCCTGGTATAGTCCTTGTTCAGTCCTGTTGTAGTCCTGGTTTAGTCCTGGCGTTATTTTTCTCTAGTCCTGGTTTAGTCCTTCTTTAGTCCTGCTTTAGTCCTGCTTTAGTCGGTCTTTAGTCCTGGTTTAGTACTGGATTAGCCCTGGTTTAGTACTGGTCTAGTCTTGGTCTAGTCCTGGTTTTGTCTTGGTTTAGTCCTGCTTTAGTCCTGCTTTAGTCCTGGATTAGTCCTGCTTCAGTCCCGGTTTAGTCCTGGTTTAGTCCTGATCTAGTCCTTCTCTAGTCCTTTGTTTAATCCTGCTTTAGTCCTGGTTTAGTCCTGGTTTGGTACTGCTTTAACCCTTGTTGAGTCCTAGTCTAGTCCTGGTTTGTCTTGATTCAGTCCTGGTCTAGTACTTGTTTTAGTCTTGGTTTTGTCCTTTTTTAGTCCTGGTTAGTCCAGGTTTAGTCTTGGTCTAGTCCTGTTCTAGCCCTTGTTCAGTCCTGTTTTAGTCCTGGTTTAGTTCTGCTTTAGTCCTGGTTTAGTCCTGGTTAAGTCCTGGTTAGTCCAGGTTTAGTCTTGGTCTAGTCCTGGTCTTGTCCTAGTCTAGTTCTTGTTTAGTCCTACTTTAGTCCTGCTCTAGCCCTTGTTTAGTCCTGGTCTAGTCCTGGTTTAGTCCTGGTTTAGTCCTGTTTTAGTCCTGGTGAATCCAGGTTTAGTCTTGGTCTAGTACTGGTCTAGCGCTTGTTTAGTCCTGTTTTAGTCCTGGTTTAGTTCTGCTTTTGTCCTGGTTTAGTCCTTGTTTAGTCCTGGTCTAGTCCTGGTTTAGTCCTTGCTTAGTCCTGGTCCAGTCTGGATTTAGTCCTGGTCTAGTCCTGGTCTAGTCTTGGTTTAGTCCTGGTTTAGTCCTTGTTCAGTCCTTGTTTAGTCCTGGTCTAGTCCTTGTCCAGTCCTGCTTTAGTCCTGCTTTAGTCGTTGTTTAGTCCTGGTTTAGTCCTGGTCTAGTGCAGTTTTAGTCCTGGTTTAGTTCTGGTCTAGTCCTTGTTTAGTCCTGGTATTGTCCTTCTCTACTCCTGGTTTAGCCCTGGTTTAGTCCTGCTTTAGTCCTGGTCCAGTATTGGTTTAGTCCTAGTTTAGTCTTGGTTTAGCCCTGGTTTAGTCCTCCTGTTTTAGTCCTGCTTTAGCCCTTGTTTAGTGCTGGTTTAGTTCTACTTTAGTCCTGGTTTAGTCCTGCTTTAGTTCTGGTTTAGTCCTGGTTTAGTCCTGGTTTAGTCCTTGTTTAGTCCTGTTTTAGTGCTGGTTTAGTTCTGCTTTAGTCCTTGTTTAGTCCTGGTTTTGTCCTGGTTTAGACCTGGTTTAGTCCTGGTTAGTCCTGGTTTAGTCCTAGTATAGTCCTGGTCTAGTCCTGGTTTAGTCACGGTTTATTCCTGGTTTAGTCCTGGTCTAGTCCTGGTTTAGTCCTAGTTAGTCCCGGTTTAGTCCTGGTTTAGTCCTGGTTTAGTCCTAGTCTAGGCCTGGTCTAGTCCTGGTTTAGTCCTGGTTAGTACTGGTTTAGTCCTGCTTTAGCCCTTCTTTAGTCCCAGTTTAGTCCTTGTTTAGTCCTGGTCTAGTCCTGGCCTAGTCCTGATTTAGTCTTGGTTTAGTCCTGGTCTAGTCTTGGTCTTGTCCTGATTTAGTCCTGGTTTAGTCCTGGTCCAGTTTTGGTCCAGTCCTGGTTTAGTACTGGTTTCGTCCTGGTTTAGTCCTTGTCTAGTCCTGATTTAGTCCTGGTCCAGTCCTGGTCCAGTCCTGGTCCAGTCCTGGTCCAGTCCTGGTCCAGTCCTGGTCCAGTCCTTCCTGTGTCCTTAGGGTCATAAATGTGGTGTGTGTGAGCGTTGGTGAAGGTCCGAGGGGCCGATGGCTCAGATTTGCACTTCCGTCAGTCGACCCCAGGGCAGCTGTGACCACAACAGTAACTTCCCCCACTGAGAACGGAGTGTGGAAAAGCCCCAAATGAGACCAGTGATTGTGACTCTTCTTGTGAACAGGTCGTCGAGTTGTAGTTGGAGGCTGGTGTGGCTCTTGGGAGGGAGTGTGTCTCTCTGTGTAGATCTGCTCCCCTCACACACTGCTGTCTCTCTGCCTGTTGCTCCGCCTCCTGGTCACATGGGCCCCTAAAACCAGGAAGTGGACGAGCTCTGTCCCACTGGGCCTGTGCGCTCTGGCCCTGCCTCTCTGCTGCTGGGCGTCTCCAAGCTCCTTTGGACTCTGCACGTTTGAGTTTGTCTTTGAGTTTGACGCACTCACGACACACACACAGCGCTGCACGACCTCTGACCTCCTTTTACCTAAAGATTCTTCTCGGCGAGTCTTCCTTTTGTAAATAAAGCCTTGTTTGGAGCAGAGCAGAACATTAACAGGCAGAACATTCTAAAGACACACAGACAATCCCCACATAAAGCTTGTATTGTGCGCTCTAGTGCGTCTCTGCTTCCACAGGGAGGTTTAAATAGCTGCTCACTTCTGTGGATTGGCTCCACACACTTGTCATATTTGATCTTATGGCTTCGAGTTCTTTCAGCCGACGACAACCACGTGTTTGTGTGTGAATAATGACACGCCCTCGTTCACTTGCACAGAGCAGGAGCCAGACCTGTTTGTGTTTCATGTGGACAGGCCCAGTAATGACAGAGATATTCCCCATAATCTGCAGTGTGACAGTGAAACAGCACATTCCCCAGTGAACTCTGACCTGTCCTCCAGCTCAGTGTGAAACTATAAGGATCCTAGAGTGTTGTGATGTCAGGTGAACACAGCCTATTTTACAACTTGACTTTGTATTTGAGGTTTGGGGACAGAAAAGGCCACAGGAAAACAAAGGGATTTATGAGTTTATTGCTGATTTCAAACCGTGTCAAACATTCACCTTTGTATAACCAGTGTTCCCATGATGTGACCCCCGGCAACTTTTACTACTAGGATTAAAGCTACAGATCACAATCTTAATGCCATACTGTGGAACATTCCAGGCAAAGCAATGACATCTCCGCGAGGACAAGGTAGCAGAGCCTCCACCACAAAAGTTACACAGTGAGACTTTAAAACTCAACAAAAACACAGTGAAAATGGACCCAGAGGAGCCCGTAGAACAGAAACAGTATCACTGGTGTTTTAAATGACAGAAACAATCACAGTTTGACACGAGGATAAAGAAAAGAGTGACACAGTTACATTACATGAGGAATAACATTTGGAAATCAAGTGAAAATGCTCTGATTTTGACTCTGTGGAGAATATGTGTGTAGTTTTCCACTAATAGTACCACAGTAATAGTGCATCATTGTGTTGTCGTGGGACACACAACATTAGGACTCAATATTATGGAAAGTTTGCTCGGTTTTGCTCAGAATATTAATTCTCCACACGTCGTCTGTCATCAAGTTTATAAATGTTTGACAAAATAATCAGCGTAATGCAGCTGAAAATCAGAGGTGGAATGAAACAAAGTAAAAGTAGTAAAGTACTGTACTCAAGTCAAAACTTTAGGTATCTGTACTGGATACTTTTTACTTTGACTTCACTGCATTTTAGAGCAGGTATCTGTACTTTCTACAACACTACATTTTTGAACTGAACTGAACAGTAAAAGTATTTTTCTTCTTGTCTGAGACGTGCTGAAAAGGCTGAGGGGATTATTTGGAACATGTTTGTAGTTTGAGTTTACAGCAAATATTTACACAGAAAAACAGGAAAAAACAACTGATTCTATTGATTCTGTTGAACAAATTTCAGCACAAATCTTTATCAGAATCACAACATTTGAAGCTGTAGTAGATGTAAAAATATGCAGGTTTTTACTCTATAATTACATTTTTAAACAGGAAATTAAAACTTTATGATTCATTTTTCCTGTGATACTGAGTTTTACGTCTTTTTTTCTGCTCCGGTATCTGTACTTTTACTTGAGTAACAAAATCGAGTACTTCCTCCACCACTGCTGAAAATACATTTGTACATAAAAACAATGTTAAAATAATTTCAAGATCGGTTTTGATGCCACAACAATAATAAGAACAGTATTTCCACAGACAATTTTTTCCTAGTTTCTTTGTAATATTACAATATGTTTTTTTCCCTTTCCAGTATTTCCACTTGCCCAAATGAGAATCTAGTTTTGATCTTAGTTTCAGAATAGATTTGTACGTATCAATCCTCATAAATAGTCATTTAAACTTTTAACTCATTATTTAAAAATAAAAGGCACAAATTTGATCCCAAACTGTGGAGAACAAAGCTGCTATTTGAGTTTAGGGAAATGTGCAGTGTTTCCAGTGCTCCAGGACAACCTCACCCCAGTGTAGAGAGGCTGAGTGAAAGTGGTCTGGACTCTGTGGAGGAGGCTCATGGTACTTTCAGAGACGCTGTAAAACGACAAAACCCCTGCACTGTGGTCCAGGCAAACCCCGATTCTGGACGAGACCGGACCTGAGACCTGGGACTTGACTGAGTTAAATGTAAATGAATAACTTGTTTTGTCACAGCATAAGGCCCAGGATTTATCATTGTATCCAAATAAAGATTTATCAAAGCCTTTTCTCTGAATATCCTTGTATGAAACTGCTATACAGACCCAGGCCCCGCTCCACTGCACCTCCCAGTAACAGCGGCCCATCAGACCCTCTCTGCTCAGGACCTGATAGTAACTGGATCTGTTACTGAATCTGTCTGGATGATCAGGATATCTCTGGTTTTCACTCATAAATGTTGCTCTTCTGTCTCCATCAGACAGAGACAGGAGGGTGTGAGCTGTGTTTGGGTCCAGAGTGATTTCTGTAGAGTATTGTAAGAAGTCCTCTCTGGAGCTGGGTTCAGCTGGTGACAGTAAAACCTCCACACGACTCAGAGCCTGTGAGACGTTGGTCAGACCCTCCTCCAGAGTGAGCTGCACTTTGTCCCTGAGCTCTGACACAGCTCTGTTCACGTCCTCAAAGTATCTCCGGGGCCCTGTGTCAATCCTGACTGGCTCTGTGCTCTGTGTGTCTGTGGACAGTGAAGTGTAGAGCTGTAGAAACTGGTTATGATCCTGGGTGAGGGCCAGTGTGTCCAGCTCCGAGAGGCTCCTCTTCAGCTCACTCACGTCCTGCTGCACTTGGTCCTGGAGCTCTTGGACTCGGCTCAGTTGGCTCTGCTCCTGGGAGCGGATCTGCTGCTCCACTTCAGAGCGTCTTTTCTCCAGGAGAAGGGCCATCTCTGTGAAGCTGTCCCCGCTGCGCTGCACTGCTGTCTGGGCAGAGCGGCTGATCTCCTGGGCCTCCTGTTGGAGCTTCTTCAGGTCTGTCTCTTTGTGCTGGAGGCTCTGGAGCAGCAGGGCCCTCCTGGCCGGGCAGCTCTGCCTGTCTCTGAGCCCTCTCTGAGGCAGAGGTCACTGTGTCGTGGCCCTTGTGCTGGTCCACAGAGCAGAGGTAGCAGATGCTCTGCTGCTCAGTGCGGCAGAACAGATCCATCATTTTGTCGTGTTCAGAGCAGATGTTTTCCTGGAGTGTGTGTGAGGGCGCCACCAGCTGGTGTTTCTTTAATGCTGCAGAGTCATAATGAGGCTGTAGGTGGCGCTCACAGTAAGAGGCCACACACTGCAGACAGGACTGGACAGCTTTCAGCTTCCTCCCAGTGCACACATCACAGGACACATCCTGAGGTCCGGCATAGCAGCGGTCAGCGGGGGGCGCTGTGAGCCCAGTCGTCCTCAGTTGTTCTACTACACCTGCTAACAGGACGTGTTTGACCAGGGCAGGTCTGGGGCTGAAGGTGAGGCGACATTCAGGACAGCTGTAGAGCTGCTTCTCGTCCTCTTGGTCCCAGTGTTTTTGGACACAGTTCCTGCAGTAGCTGTGTCCACAGGGAATAGTCACGGGATCCTTCAGTAGATCCAAACACACGGAGCAGGAAAAGGCTTCTGTGTTGACTGCTTTCTGCGCCATCTCTCCTGAATCAGAGCCACTTTCACTTTCACACAAATGAAACGTAAGAGTGGAGTGAGAGCTGTGGGAGGAGCCAGACTGCACCACTGCTCTGTGTAGATGTGAGGAGGAAGCAGCGAGCAGCTCCACTTAAAGGCACACACAGGTTTGATTCTGGATTCAAATGAGACTCTGTCAACAGTTCAGTGTCACAGACACATGTTCACTGGGCACAAGGAAAACAAAACAAGAGAAGAGAAAAGAGGCACATCTAAAGGATCAGTGTAACTGGACAGTGCTTTGGTGTGAGGAGGCAGCTTTTCTAAACTCAGAACAAATCTCCTCTTCATCAGTGCTGCTTCTAGATGAGGAAATGCAGGTTTCATTTGGAAAATAATGACACTTTTCATGAAGTTTTGTTTTAGACCTCATTATTTCTTGTGTTAGTCCTGGTTTAGTCTCTTTGCACTTCACAGATTTGCTCTGTTCTCATATTTGATCTAATTTATCTATATCTAATTTTCTTGGTCAAATCCTGACTTTTCTTATAATATATTTACTGTTGTGTCCGTCTAGTTTCAAATGTTAAAGCTCCTGGACTTGTCTGAAATGGACACTTTAAAGGTGCACTGTGTAACTTTTGTTGGAGAGGGTACGCCACATTCAAGTCTCCATGGAGATGTACTCAACTGTTCAGCCTGGGAGGTTTCAGAGTAAAGCATTAAATGTGTCAGTCTCCATGGAGGCAAACAGGCCAAGGGACAGATCAGTTCTGTGGAGAGGCGCCCGTTCACACAAGAATGATGTTCTTACAGGTATTTCTGAACAATAAACTCACCTGTAATGAAACAAAGGCTGAATAGACTTTTAATGCCACACTGTGGAACATACCAATTAAAGCAATGTAACATCTCCCTCAAGAAAAACACCAGCAAAGTTACACAATGCATCTTTAAGTCTTCATTTTAAAATAGGTTCAAGACTTTCTGCAATTTCAGGTCCTAATTTTAGATTGAGGGACTTTAATTTGTTTTTGTCAGAAATATAATAAGTGAAATGACACAAACGTTGAAGTGTTTTAGTTTTGTCAGGTAACAGCAGCACAAACTCGTCATGTTCATCTTGTGGCTTTAAGTCCTTTAAACAGACGACAATGTCCCTGAGTGTTTCCTCGTCTCATCGGCTGTGTTCACGTTCTGTAATACGATGATGTTATAATGTCAGACGGAGGCAGGGGCCTTTTGAACTCTCTGGGATATTCAGTGTTTTTGAAAGAAATGAAAACTTCTCTTTATCACTACAAGAGCAGAGCATAAAACTTCTTTGACCCGAGTTGACCAAAGACACTGATAATGTTACAGGACACGTTCAGGAACAGTTAGACAGAACTATATATAACATTGTATAACCAGTGTTCCCCATGATGTGACCCTGAGCAACTTTTACAATTATGACCAAAACTTATCACTAAATACACTGAAATCTACAGAAGAACAGAGAACAAACATAAACCGTTGGTGTTTTAGATGAAATAAGAAAATCACTTTTACCATGATGATAAAGCCCAGACTTACACTTACATTACACCAGGAAGAACATTTAATTAAAGCCGCTCGCGGCAATGATGCCCTCGCCCCGGCGCGCACCCCCCTCCCACGCGACCGCCGAGGACTCGGAACCCCCCTGCCATGACACTCTCTCTTCCCGACAGCTCGTCCACCAGAAAAGTTACATAGTGCGCCTTTATATCCATTATGTACTTTTTTGGTTGTAGGCACGCATAGAATTTAATCCCCAAATCTGGTACAAATCCAATCAGGTTGACAATTCATGTCTTTGGTAGGGGGCGCTATAGTGCAACTTTTCATATGCTTTAGGGTTTATTATATTCAGGCCATGTTCAAGCTTTAGTGATTCAAATTTCAGCACAATCAGACAAAGCCTGTGCATGTAGTAATTTTTGAACTATTTATTGAGGGAGTCTTTGCGCCCCTGCTGGCCAACCGTGGATAATACCCAATATTCATAATGTACTTTTTTTGGTTGTAGCCAT